>VZTO01017650.1:0-128505 GCA_013400615.1 Syrrhaptes paradoxus
ACTCTGTCTCAGCTGAAACCACGTCATTCAGCGAAGTTCCCTGGCTGAACTTGGCATACTTCTGCAGCAGTTGAGGCAAACCAGCAAACTTTGCTTTTCTTTAAATGGAGCTAGATGTTTTGTTGGATGCCTACTAAGTGAGTGTGTACTTTACCTCTTGGAAATGATGTGCAGTTCTGTTTTGTTTGGATAGATTTATTTTTGTATGATAATGAAGCTTTTTAGACTTTCCTTTGTACTTTGACATTGGAACCATAAAAAAATCTACACTGTTCTATAAAGCTGTCTGTTGTGGAACAGCGAAGTTAATTCAGTAATAGTTAAACAGATCAGTGTCCTGTTTAAGGGGGAATGTTATAAGGTTCAAGGTTGATACATCCTTGTAATTGGCTTGTTTTGTTTTGCCTTTGAAGGAGCAAAGAGAACGGAAAAATTACTAGTAGCAAGACAGGCAGCAGATCAGAGAAACAGAAAAAGAGGAAGTGGAAAAGATACTGAGAGTTGCAGGAAATATTGTATTAGAGATCATCCAAATTCTATCAAAAACTTTTGCTATTTTGGAGAAATTTTCTACTGAGATGATTACTCTGGCTTTGATAGTTTGACAGCTTTAGCAGGATGTAAGAAATTGGAATTAGAGGCAAGCGATGGGCTTGCAAGTGATGTTGTGACTTGGAACCACTGGTCAGGGGGATTAGAACTAGATGATCTTTAAGGCCCTTTCCAACCCAAACCGTTCTGTGATTCTATGACTAGCCTGTATATGTGTATTGTTAGGAAGGACTGGTTTGTTTCAATTCAAGAGAGGCTGCAAAAAAACCCCTTTCAAATTCAATGTTTGGTTGTATCAGGTTTAAAATGGTAATAATGCTAACATGTTTTTAGCATGTTGAATAAAAACTGTAGGAGTGAATGGGATACCATGGAAGCTGGCATTGTGGAGTGAGAAAAATAACTGAAATCCATTGAAATGCCATCCATCTATTTAAAATCATCTTTATCTTATCCAAGACTGATTTTGGGAGTTCCGTACCCTTCTTTCATAGCTGTGCTTTCTAGCAATTACTACTGAAAACTTGAGTGAAAGAAGTAAGCATAAAGAAAGCATAAAACTCCCTAGTATTTGTTCCAGAAAGGCTTTCCTGGATAGCACTAAAGAGGACATTAAGGATTTTGCGCTGGCTCTTAGCGCAGGAATCTTTCCAGAAGAGAAAATACTAACGGGAAATGAAGTTGTGATCTTCCTGAAAGTAATCATTGTAGGTTGTGGGCAACTAGGACATAAATACTTTGAAAAGGCAGATCCTTTATAATTTTTTTCCACATTGTGATTTATTGAAGGAATTGGCAAAATTATTGGATGCTGTAGAGATGTTTGAAAATAAAAATTAGTTATACTAGATTCATAAGAGTGAGTGGAAAGGAGCTTCAAACCCAAGAGATGTTACTGAAGCCAATGCTAAATTTGGATAAGACTAAAGGGGAGACAAGTGAGGGAAATCTAAAATTGTTTAACGCATGTGCAAAGTTGCGAAAGTAAAAACAAGAAGTGTGAGATCATTGTGGAAGAGAAGATCATAGTGATAACATTGATGTTGCTGCAGCATATTGAACTTGTAGTGCATTCTGATCTAGGTCCTAATTCTAATAGTTTCTGTGTCCAAAAGAGAATATGTAAAAATATTTTTGATAGCAAGAACACTTTCCCTGTCTTTACCTGTTACTGACCTGAGAGTTTTAAATGCTGTAGGAGGAATGAAGAACAGTTGGACTTTTGGTGAGATATTGGGACCGTAGTAGCAAGACAAGGTACACATTCAGATCTAAATACTAGATCTGGATACTAAGACAGCAAGTCTGGCATAATAGAGCGATGAATGAGGACAATTTAGAAACAAAAAGTTTTGCCATGGCAAAACCATTTTTGAAAGCCACTGGTTATGGTTAATAGACTCAAGAAGAGTCACAATATGGTTTTGTTGTGCTTCAAAGAGAGGCAGCTGTTGATGGGATGTTGGGGAGAGGAGGATATGTTGATCAGGGTTCATGCATTTTTGAGGTTCATATTTAGATTTACATATAGGCAAGAATGTCCCAAAAGATAAGTACTGTCTTCAGTGATTTTGTATGTGGCCGGAGGTGGTTATATAACTATTAGCACTGATGGTTTTTGGATACAATGGGGGAAACCATTGCACTGGATTTATTCTAGTGAAGTTTGGAACATTTATTCACTGAATATTCTGTGGACTATTTTGCTCTCTTCCTTCAAAACTTGGAAACCTTTGCTTGTTTATTTAATCTTTTTAATACTCAAAGTGTATTTAATTGGAAGAATGGCTGGTTACTACAGTAGCTGAGAAGACAGCTTTATGACCTCAACGCTTGCATATAAATCTGTTTTTAAGTAAATAAACAAGTTCTACAACAGAAAAAGTGGTACTTACCTGCAACATGCTGAGTAATTTCAGCTTTCATTAAATTTGAATGAAGGCTGAATGAACACTTCCTGGGGTTATAAATACTACAGCTGAATTAAATATAATTACAAACTCAATTAAAAATAAAGATCTGTCTAACCAGAATAAAGACTTACGGGTTAAGTAGGGAGAGTTTTCCTTGAAATCACTGAAGCACTGCTTGTATGAGTCACAAAAATAAGAGTGAAATAAGTTTTAGGTTTTGTAAGAGTGTAGCAAATACTAGCAGTAATTGTACTTCAATTTACTTTCACTATACAACTTATCCTAATAACTAGGAGTTCTGGCAAAATCCAAGCTGTATCTGAAAATGTGTATTTCAAATAAGAAGTGGGTAGAAGCAAATCTAGTTTCTACCTAGAAGGCCTAACTATTTTGACAGCATGTGTTATGATGTCTATGAAAAATTTTAGAAATTTGTCTCTCATACACTTGGTGGCTTTGAAGAGAATAATTTTGGAATAGATGTTTTTGTACTGCAAAGGAGGAGTTTCAGTTCATTTGACAGCACCTGATTATTGGTTATTGAATCATAATCTTCATCTTATTCCAACTATAGAAGGTCCAACCAGTTAAGAAAACTTAAAACATGTTGAAAAAAGAGAATAGACAAAGATCTTGGAACCTAGGAGGAATGAATAAAATCTGAAATCCTTTGAACTTTCTTTAATGCCCTGGCAGATAGCAAGTTTATCTGCCTAAGTTTGCTAAAGGTGACCTTGACCTGGAAAGGTTGTTGTGGGGTTTTTGTTAGTTTTGCTTTAGTTTGGTGTGTTGGAGAGTTTTTTTGGTTTGTAGTTTTTTGGTTTGTTATTTTTTGTTTTTTGAGTTCCTGCCACCTTCTATTTTGTTTGTCTTCGTTTTGCTTCTTTAACTGAAAGAATACCTGAAACACTTTTTTACTGTTTTTGTTTTTTTCCTTTGCTTACTTTGTTTTCACTGCTGGTTTTCTTTTCTAGAAAAACAAATATCCAATCTCAAATTCTCTACTCTAATTTGCAAAAACACCCCTGGGTATCTGGGAGCACAATGATACCTCTCTGGCAGCAATACTGATTTAATTTAAAACTTTCTTCAGTTCACTGCCCAGTCAGCAGTGCTGATGTAACTGATCCTTGGGCTACAATAATGCAATCAATCCGGTTTTACACCGCAGTCTTGCGAAGGGTTGCATTGGCACACCCGAGGAGGCAAAGGAGAAGGGAGGGAATTACTGTCATGGGATTCCCTGCCAGAGAAAAATGTAACGTTGAAGTAATACCTCAGTGATACTTGCTTGTTCTACATTTTTTTCCAAGAAGCTGTGCTGAGTTCCTTAAGAATACTTCTTTTTCTTCTTCTTTTTTTTTTTTTTTTTTTTTTTTTTTTTTTTTTTTTTTNAAGATAAGTACTGTCTTCAGTGATTTTGTATGTGGCCGGAGGTGGTTATATAACTATTAGCACTGATGGTTTTTGGATACAATGGGGGAAACCATTGCACTGGATTTATTCTAGTGAAGTTTGGAACATTTATTCACTGAATATTCTGTGGACTACTTTGCTCTCTTCCTTCAAAACTTGGAAACCTTTGCTTGTTTATTTAATCTTTTTAATACTCAAAGTGTATTTAATTGGAAGAATGGCTGGTTACTACAGTAGCTGAGAAGACAGCTTTATGACCTCAACGCTTGCATATAAATCTGTTTTTAAGTAAATAAACAAGTTCTACAACAGAAAAAGTGGTACTTACCTGCAACATGCTGAGTAATTTCAGCTTTCATTAAATTTGAATGAAGGCTGAATGAACACTTCCTGGGGTTATAAATACTACAGCTGAATTAAATATAATTACAAACTCAATTAAAAATAAAGATCTGTCTAACCAGAATAAAGACTTACGGGTTAAGTAGGGAGAGTTTTCCTTGAAATCACTGAAGCACTGCTTGTATGAGTCACAAAAATAAGAGTGAAATAAGTTTTAGGTTTTGTAAGAGTGTAGCAAATACTAGCAGTAATTGTACTTCAATTTACTTTCACTATACAACTTATCCTAATAACTAGGAGTTCTGGCAAAATCCAAGCTGTATCTGAAAATGTGTATTTCAAATAAGAAGTGGGTAGAAGCAAATCTAGTTTCTACCTAGAAGGCCTAACTATTTTGACAGCATGTGTTATGATGTCTATGAAAAATTTTAGAAATTTGTCTCTCATACACTTGGTGGCTTTGAAGAGAATAATTTTGGAATAGATGTTTTTGTACTGCAAAGGAGGAGTTTCAGTTCATTTGACAGCACCTGATTATTGGTTATTGAATCATAATCTTCATCTTATTCCAACTATAGAAGGTCCAACCAGTTAAGAAAACTTAAAACATGTTGAAAAAAGAGAATAGACAAAGATCTTGGAACCTAGGAGGAATGAATAAAATCTGAAATCCTTTGAACTTTCTTTAATGCCCTGGCAGATAGCAAGTTTATCTGCCTAAGTTTGCTAAAGGTGACCTTGACCTGGAAAGGTTGTTGTGGGGTTTTTGTTAGTTTTGCTTTAGTTTGGTGTGTTGGAGAGTTTTTTTGGTTTGTAGTTTTTTGGTTTGTTATTTTTTGTTTTTTGAGTTCCTGCCACCTTCTATTTTGTTTGTCTTCGTTTTGCTTCTTTAACTGAAAGAATACCTGAAACACTTTTTTACTGTTTTTGTTTTTTTCCTTTGCTTACTTTGTTTTCACTGCTGGTTTTCTTTTCTAGAAAAACAAATATCCAATCTCAAATTCTCTACTCTAATTTGCAAAAACACCCCTGGGTATCTGGGAGCACAATGATACCTCTCTGGCAGCAATACTGATTTAATTTAAAACTTTCTTCAGTTCACTGCCCAGTCAGCAGTGCTGATGTAACTGATCCTTGGGCTACAATAATGCAATCAATCCGGTTTTACACCGCAGTCTTGCGAAGGGTTGCATTGGCACACCCGAGGAGGCAAAGGAGAAGGGAGGGAATTACTGTCATGGGATTCCCTGCCAGAGAAAAATGTAACGTTGAAGTAATACCTCAGTGATACTTGCTTGTTCTACATTTTTTTCCAAGANGTTAAGAACAAGTAAAATTTTTCAGTTTCCTGATTACAATTAACTTCCTTTAACTGCTTTACTTCCATTTTCTTGACTATGTTTATGATGACTTTGGTATTTCTCCCCAGTCAACTAGTCTGGATATGACTAGAATTTTTATTGTTAAGAAGGGGAAAAAAAATAAAAATCAAGCAGAAGAGAAAAAAAATTTAAGAAGATCTTTAAAAAATAAAACTTCCAGGCCTCCTTTTTGTAGAGAAACAGAAAAAGAGGCACAAGCCAATTTTTTTTCTCCTTTTCAGGTCACTTTCAATGAAAAGTGTTGTCCCAAAATTGGAGTGCATCACAAGTCAATCTGCACACAGAGTTTTATTGCACTTCTGCGCAGAGATGGATGCTAGGTGGTAATCCACAAAATTCCCATAGCCTGGTTACAGTCACATTGTGCATTTATATAGTTCAAAATGTTAGTTCCGTCTTCTTTGCTGTATCCCTCTAACTGGTTAGTTCTTATCTCTTCTTAACTGTGGTTGTTTAGCTCTTTCCCCCCTTGGATTTAAAGACACGGTGTTTCTTGAATTTACTGCCCATGCTGGTGAGTGAGGGTCTTAGTTCAGGGAGAGTCTGTGCTTTTCACATTATAATCCTAAAAACACTTTAATCAATAGTTTCAGAACTTGTAATAGCAAAAACTCCCATGCTTCAGGATGTTTTACACTCCAAGGGCAGTAGTTCCCCAATTCCTGATGAGGGGTAAATCACTCTTGAGACTGCTCCAGCACTATCTCACTGTCCACATATTCCCCGGGTTACAAGTTTAACATCTTCACTGCTGGAAAACACATTCTGCTCTTCAGGGTACCCCTTCTTGTTTCAGTTCTTGACAACCAGATTACCTTAAATTAACTAAAACATCCTACATAACCTTCAAATTTGATCAGTAACAGACTTTAGTGACTACAAGAAGAACTGCTTCAAACTCCAAGTGATAACAAAGAGGGGTCGACAACCCTTGCATTTCTCTGAAGATATTTGCTTTGAGAGGCAACACGATGCAGAAGAATTGTGAATCTGGAACTCCTATGTTCAAATATCTGTTATATCAGTAGCTTGCTTTGTGGCATAAGGCAAGTTTTATGCTAATTTTCCTTTTTCTTGAAGGGGAAACTGGGACATAGTTCTCCATATATATTATCTATCTACATAGGATATAAATATTTGCTTCCTCTTTAACTTGTCAGGTTTGTTTTCCTTATTTTTTTTTTTTCTAGATCTCTTGGGTATAGTCCAAAGAGGCCCAGGAATTAACAGGCTACAGCTTGAAAATTATTATGCATTGGTTGCAATGCATCTATTCTAGGGTAGCTTTACTGAATAAAGTTAACTGGAATGCTTTTGCTGTCTTGAAGTGGTGATGCAGAGATTCTCGAGGAGAACCCTGCTGTTCAATACCGTGTGCGCTTCCTGAAACTCTAAGCAGGTGAACAGAAACTAAAATTAAAGCTCCTGTGTGAACTGAGGGAGGCTTCTAAAATCAGAGCAGATCTGATCGTGTTCTGTCTTTAGTAAATATTTCACAAGAGAATATTGTCTATAGTAAATATTATATAGCTTCTAAGTGTGCGGCATCAGCCAGAAGACTTTTATCATGTCTGGTTAAGGTTTTAGAGTAACACTGACAAAATGACCACTTTCTTTGAAAAGTCAACATTCAGTTACTTTTATGCAGTTATTTATAGTGTCCCTGTACCTCAGGCCGTTTTCCATCCTCATTTCACGGTTTTTGGAAAATTGTAAAAGTGCACTGATTGTATATCAATAATAGCTTGTATGTATATTCTATATTTATTTTGACAGTTACGTTTTCTTGTTCACATCAGGTCTGCACAAGCTGTGAAGACAATGCAGAAGCTAATGGGTTTTGCGTGGAATGCGTAGAGTGGTTGTGCAAGACCTGCATCAGAGCTCACCAGAGGGTTAAATTCACAAAGGATCATACAGTAAGACAAAAAGAGGAAGTTTCTCCAGGTAACACACTTGATTTATGATTTCATAAAGAATGTCTGCTTTGGAAAACTGTGTTAGACCACCATATTTCTTTTTAAAGTGATAAATGTAAAAAAATTGTGTTCCTTTATCCTAGTAAATATAAAAGGACAGATTCATTATGATATAACTCTTCAGTGCATATGAACTATCAGAACCATATTTTTCTGTTTGGTAATGGATATGTTTTAATAGTTTGCTGCCTCCCAGTCACTTTTTTTTAAATTTCATTGCTGAACGTGCAACCATTTGAATCAATTCTGGTGTTTCTTTGGCTGCTCTCCATCTAAGTGGATCTCTTAAATGATCCAGCTAATAAAAGAAAAAAAAATTATTTTAATCATTAGATGCAATAGAATGTAGCTACTGAAAAGGAATATTCTGTCATGGCTGGGGGTATGATAGCTGTTTTTCTATCAGGTATGCTGCATACTGGTAGGAAACCCTACAGATTGGTATTTTGTATGATTTGTATGCGAAGTGTTTTAAACCAATAAATACACATGGATTTTATCTTTCACCTGGAATGATTGCAAGTTATTGTTTAGACTTTAGAGATCAGCTGCAGAAAATACTTCTTTATACATTTGGCCCCTCTAGTTTTTCTAGAGGTCTACCAAATGGTTTATGTGAATGTTACGGTTTAAACCCAACTGGCGGTAAACACCACGTAGCCCCTTGCTCACCCTCTCCCAGCCCCTGGGGAACTGGAAGGGTAACGGTAAGGAAACCTGTGGGTTGAGATAAGAACAATTTAATAGTTGAAATAAAATAAATTTAGAAATAATAATTATGATGATAATCATAGACTCATAGAATGGTTTGGGTTGGAAAGGACCTTAAAAATCGTCGAGTTCCAACCCCCCTGCCATGGGCAGGGACACCCTCCACTAGCCCAGGTTGCTCAAAGCCTCATCCAGCCTGGCCTTGAACCCCTCCAGGGATGGGGCATCCACAGCTTCTCTGGGCAACCTGTTCCAGTTCTCACCACCCTCATAGTGAAAAATTTCTTCCTAATGTCTAGTCTAAATCTACCCTCTGACAGCTTACAACCATTACCCCATGTCCAGTCACTACACTCCCTGATAAAGAGTTTCCCCATTTCTCCTTTAGACCCCCTTTAGGTACTGGTAGGCTGCTATTAGGTCTCCTCGGAGCAACAATAATAATAATAATGACAATAATAACAGACTATACAAAGGAGTGATTCACAGTGCAATTGCTCACCACCTGCTGACTGAGGCCCTGTCTGTTCCTAGCTAGGAATCCTGGCTCTTGGCTCCTTGTGCACCTGCACACTAGCAAAGCATGGGAAGCTGAAAAGTCCTGGATTTCTTAGCAACATACTGAAAACATTGCTGTATTATCAACAGTCTTCTCATACCAAATCCCTTACTGTATCCACAACACAGCGCTATTCTAGCTACTTAGGAGAAATTAACTCTGTCCCAGCCGAAACCAGGACAATGAACTTTATCATTGTATACTGCAGCAAAAGGAGCACTGATAGTATTTTTTCATCACTCTGACAATAAAGCATGCCAGAATTCACCTTTTAGCTAAGTATATTTTAAGTTTGAAATGTTAAAGGCAAGTATGTTATGAACTATGTCCAACCTAGCTCAGTTACAGTGTTTAAAGAACAGATTTCATTTCTATCATCTGCTGGTGTTTCCTGTGCTCTGTTTGCTCACTTGAAACAGAAGTGAGACCTCTGAGCCATTTAGAATGGGGTAGGGACGGGATATTAGTATGTTTTATACTTTTGAATGCCTGTGTCTTGATATCCTCAAACCCCATTTTGTGCATTTGTCTGAGAAAGAACACAGAGCGAGAAATTAAGTCAACAATCTCCTCATTTCCATTTAAGAAAGCAACTTGCTGGTTGTGCCATGTCTTTCACAACTGCAACAATACTGGCTACTCCTTTTGTAAATAGTTTTGTGGGGCCATAATAAGTTATAGTAAAATAGCTTCTAGACATTTTCGATGAGAGAGGGTGTTAGCTCCATGCTGGATCAAGAGTGAGACATTGGAGTTTAAGCTTATAGCTGTTATATTCTTGATTAGGTGGCCTCATATATCCTTCCAGCATCTAGGTGAGGAATGCGGTAAGGAAAAACAGGAGAACGCAGATCTTTAATAATTTCAGGAGTCTGGACTGACATCTTCTTTTATTCAACAGAGGCAGTTGGTGTGACCAGTCAGCGACCTGTGTTTTGCCCTTACCACAAAAAGGAGCAGTTGAAGTTGTATTGTGAAACCTGTGACAAGTTGACCTGCCGAGATTGTCAGTTACTAGAACATAAAGAACACAGGTATTGAAACTAAGTGTATGTTTTATGCAACTCACTGACAGGAAGGTAGCTTGAAGCTGGATTGTAGCTCTAGCTGTATGGAATAGTCAGGTGAAAAAAGTTCGAAATAACATTTTTTGCTCAGAAATGAAGCCCACAAATAAACAGAGATTGTATCCAAAAGCAAGTGACTGATGAGTGTGTGATAGTTTAGAATAAAACCTAATTCTTCTAGTCTTTAATCTGGTGACTTGAGCACAAGACCTTTCTTTACTGCCAAGTTATTTGGGTAAAATTTGTTGGTATGCAACTCTTTAGAGAGTCCTTAGAAAGCACAGGGGCTGTGTTATGCAACTGTACGCTTATGTGTAATTTCTCCATTTGTCCTTCAGCAACATGATTATATAACAGAACATTACCAAACAATTTCAGCACAGAACAAATGGGCATTTTTTTCTGTGAGGAGCCCTTTAAAGGGAAGACTAAACCTAAAGTTTGGCTATAGTGTACTTTGAGAACATTATTTATAACACTCAGATTTTTGGGATGCTGTTCTCTGGTCATCTCTTACTAGCAACAGAAGCTGAAAAGCAGGACTGTATCTGAGTACAAGACAATAATCTTGCTGGCTAACGCATAAAGTAATTGTATGGGACAGATGTACTCTTAAGTTAAATATTAATATGCTCGCTACACCTGATGCAACCACCCAAAGAACTTGCTTGCCTGACCAGGTGAACACCAATAGGTGGAGAAACGTTGGCCGCTGTTGCTCCTTGGAAGGGGCTAAATTTTGCTCTTGCAGAGTTGCAGTCCTCTTCAGTTCTCCTTTTCTTAGGATTTATGTCCCTTTCAGAATGTGCCACCTCTTTTTTTTTGTCCTCAGATTGTTGATGATTTCAGTTCCTTGATTTAAAATGTTGCAGACTTCTACTGACTCAGCGATCTCTCTTCTTTCTTCTGTTTCTACATCCTTATCTTGCATGAAATAATAGCTTATATGCACTTTCACTGACAAAATGATGACTATAGCACAACATTCATTTTTATTTTGCTAAAGTTGGGCTATGGTCACACAATATCCCTTTATACTTATGAAAAATCATAAAGTCTCTACCTAAAATAAAAATTATAGGAAATATATTATAAATTCAAATATACTATTAAAAATATCTAAGTGTTTGCTGACATGCTTTCATGGTGACAGTTAAACCTTGGACTTGAGCAGCGTCTTTCTTCAATTCAAGAAGTCTTTTATACGGCACTGAGCATTTTAGCAAGTATATCACACCTTTTGTATATGTAAATGCTCACTGTTACTTACTGCAGGTACCAGTTTATAGAAGAAGCTTTTCAGAACCAGAAAGTGATCATTGAGACACTAATCACCAAATTGATGGAGAAAACTAAATACATAAAATATACAGGGAAGCAGATCCAAAACAGGTATGTATCAGATTTTGAGGTTAAAACGGGCACAGAGGGCAACTTTATATACACTGTAATTTCTTGAAATGTTTAGATTAGTGCATTTTGTACCTCTCTCCTTTTATCTTCCCAGAAAGAGAAAATTCTCAGTTTGCTGTAGTGACTGTTGCCTGTTTAATGTGCTTGTGTTGGGTAACTCTTCTGTTCAGCCTGTCAACTTAATGGGCAGCAATAGCTTGGGTGCAACAAAACAACTTATGCAATAAAGACTCTAGAAGGCAGTCTTATATTCTTCTCCACAGTCAGCATACTTATTTTCTTAGTGTAGATCCCTCTTAGAAAGTGAAAGGTTATGATTCATGTTTTCATAATGCTTGTGACACGTATTTGAAGATTTATGTAATACTTTTGTGCTTGGGGCTTTATTCATTCGGCACCACAAACCTAGGAGAAAAATAAATCTGTAAAATGTGTGCTGCAGTAGGTCTTTGTAACTGCTCCTTCAGCAGAGTTCCGAGGCAGTACCCAGGAAGATTCAACACAGTATGAGATGCTGAATGCAACTTGAACTCTTCCTCTCTCTTTGCCTGGCTTTGAGGATGATAGAGATGGAAAAAAACAGCAGACACCCTTCTCTTCTTTTGTTGTACCCAAGTAGTTATTCTCCCTTCCATTTTAGTGGTAGTGGTTTTCACAAGATAAGATTATGCCTTGCTGCTACATGTTTGATCTCTATTTTTTAAATAGGTAAATTAAAAAATCTATTTTTTGTTTTTGTTTCTGGAGTGCCATTCTACCTTAGATGGCAGTTAGATTAGACTTAAAGAGTTTTGATTGCCATGGACCATTCCAGAAATGTGCCAGACAATGAAAAATCAAGAATTTAAATTACAATGAGCACTTAATTTTTATCAGTGCCAGATGTCAGTAATTTTACAGACGTATGGCATTAGAATTTGCCACCAGTTAATTAATTTGATTGTAGGTCACTGGTACTTGCTTTTTCTAGTTCTCCCAGTAATTTTCCTGACTATAAGTGTTCAATGGTGTGTGTAGGAATTGGTGCGTATGACCAAGACAGACTATAGTCTCAGCAATGGAGTAGGCTGGGGGGCTGGGGGCTTATACTGTTTGGAGGGTGGGTTTGTGAGCTAAAACCTATTATTTTGCATACTGTCTACTTACAGAATTCTTGAAGTGAATCAGAATCAAAAGCAGGTGGAACAGGATATTAAAGTTGCCATATTTACATTGATGGTAGAAATAAATAAAAAGGGAAAAGCTCTGTTGCATCAGTTGGAGGTAATTTCATTTCTATCATAAGAAACAAAAATGTCAGTCTTAATATTTTTTTGTGTTGATTCACATTAAAATAAAATAAATTTCTAGCATTAGCCACCTGTGCATGTCCTATCACAAATCCAAAGTGGAGAGATTTGCCCACTCAAGCCATCCAAGCAAGTGGATTTTTGGTGGGGGAGGGAAGGAGGGCTTGGGTTTTGGGGGGCTGTTGTTGTTTTATCTGTAATTATTATCTGTGTTCCCTGCTTTGTGAATCAGGGCTGTCTCTGAGCCCTGTTTCTTTCTCCATGCTTTTGCAAGTCATAATTCTATGCGCCATGCAGGAAAAGTCTTTCCATCAGAATTTTTCATAAATTCAGCAATCCAATAGCAAATCAACGGACAGAATTGTCTAGAAGGGATACCTGAAAAAATATTACCCCAATATCAGGGGGCAGGGATGCTTTTCAGAAGAACGAAGTGAAACCTCTTGATCATTGGGAATTACAAATACGAAAGCTAATGCCTGTTAACTGAAAATTGAACCCTTTGACTGGAACTGCTTTTCTATTTGCAGACTCTGGCAAAAGAGCATCGGATGAAACTTCTGCATCAACAACAGGAAGTGGCAGGTCTCTCTAAACAGCTGGAACATGTCATGAATTTTTCCAAATGGGCAGTTTCCAGTGGGAGCAGCACAGCACTCCTGTACAGCAAACGCTTGGTAAAGTTGAGGAAGATAGCTCTCTCTATTTACTTAGAGACAATATGAGGGCACATAGGTGCATGCACACATTTGTCAGTGATATTAGCCAATTAGACTTTTTAATTACTTTCTACTAGTTGGAACATTTGTATATATTTTTTTTCTGGTTTTCTCTTAAACATAAATACAGAATGTTTCTAGTAATTTAGCATTCTGGTCATGATTCTCTCCTGTTACACTAGCATAGAAATGTTGTAGATCTGGAGAACTAGGAACAGCTCCTTTTCTGTGGAGTGAAAACTATGAAGGCGTGGAGTGCTGGGAGAATTGTTACATGTTCAATATTTCGGTGCTGTAATGACACTTAAGATCTGAGTGCATGTGGTCTCACTAAGCTGACTGCTTGTGATGAACAGAAATCCTGAAAAGCTTAAAGTAAAAAACAAAAAAAAAGCTGGCCATGATTTGTCCAGAGGTTACTGGATTGTACTAGCCTAATGGCAGAAATCAGTGAAAAAATTGAGCAAAGATGCTAAATCCTTTTTTTCCTGTTCCTATAACTGGACAAAACTTTATTTTCTCATTGCTTGGTTGAGAACCTGCTGGGGGTTTTGTGATTTTTTTTTTTCTTTGGCTTTGGGTTTGTTGTTGTTTGGTGGTGGGGGTTTTATACCCATTAAAATGCTGCAAGCTATAGCAGATAGTAGAATATTAGTTTTTTATCAACTTACTTCAAATAGTTAAGTTTATTTGGCGTGCCTTCTATTGCCTCTGCAAGTAATATTTATTAAAAAAAAAGAGAAAAAGGGCNGTTTCCAGTGGGAGCAGCACAGCACTCCTGTACAGCAAACGCTTGGTAAAGTTGAGGAAGATAGCTCTCTCTATTTACTTAGAGACAATATGAGGGCACATAGGTGCATGCACACATTTGTCAGTGATATTAGCCAATTAGACTTTTTAATTACTTTCTACTAGTTGGAACATTTGTATATATTTTTTTTCTGGTTTTCTCTTAAACATAAATACAGAATGTTTCTAGTAATTTAGCATTCTGGTCATGATTCTCTCCTGTTACACTAGCATAGAAATGTTGTAGATCTGGAGAACTAGGAACAGCTCCTTTTCTGTGGAGTGAAAACTATGAAGGCGTGGAGTGCTGGGAGAATTGTTACATGTTCAATATTTCGGTGCTGTAATGACACTTAAGATCTGAGTGCATGTGGTCTCACTAAGCTGACTGCTTGTGATGAACAGAAATCCTGAAAAGCTTAAAGTAAAAAACAAAAAAAAAGCTGGCCATGATTTGTCCAGAGGTTACTGGATTGTACTAGCCTAATGGCAGAAATCAGTGAAAAAATTGAGCAAAGATGCTAAATCCTTTTTTTCCTGTTCCTATAACTGGACAAAACTTTATTTTCTCATTGCTTGGTTGAGAACCTGCTGGGGGTTTTGTGATTTTTTTTTTTCTTTGGCTTTGGGTTTGTTGTTGTTTGGTGGTGGGGGTTTTATACCCATTAAAATGCTGCAAGCTATAGCAGATAGTAGAATATTAGTTTTTTATCAACTTACTTCAAATAGTTAAGTTTATTTGGCGTGCCTTCTATTGCCTCTGCAAGTAATATTTTTTAACTGAAAAGAGAAAAAGGGCATCAAACTGAGTCATGTTGTTTATAGTTGCTTAGGGTTGCCACCAAGACTTCTGCCATATGAGTAAGAAAACAAGTTATGTTGCAGGCGTCTTAATCTTATAAACACTATGCGGGTGAAGAAAAAGACCATCTAGCCCATAAAGCCTCACTCAGCAAATGAGAACTATTTTTTAAAAGTACAGATGAGTTTTAGGCTCCTAATTTTTGCTGAAAGTTGGTGTTATTTGGGAGTGGAGTAGCTGTTATGGTTTTGAATGCAGCTACTGGCGAACACCACACAGCC
This sequence comes from Syrrhaptes paradoxus, assembly GCA_013400615.1. Classification (NCBI taxonomy): domain Eukaryota; kingdom Metazoa; phylum Chordata; class Aves; order Pterocliformes; family Pteroclidae; genus Syrrhaptes; species Syrrhaptes paradoxus. The sequence goes on from VZTO01017650.1 coordinate 15,215, forward strand.
GCTCGCTCACTCTCCCTGCTCCTCGTGATGGGGGAGAGAAGTAAAGGGGTAAAGGGACGAGAGACTCGTGGGTTAAGATAAGAACAGTTTAATAATTAAATTACAACAAAACTGAAAATAATAACGATAATGGTAATATATACAAATATGCAAATGAGTGATACACAGTGGAACTGCTCATTACCCAGTGACCAAGGCTCAGCCCATTCCCAGCTAATGATCTTGGAGCAGGGAGAGTCCAGAAACTGCAATCTCAGAAAGCAAATAAGAACCCGAGTGTCCGAGGAACTGACAGCTGACTGAGAGAGCGAGGCGAACCCACGAGAGGGGGGACTTCTGGACTGATCCTCATCTATATACTGGGCACGATGTGCATGATATGGAATATACCATTGGCCACATTGGGTCTCAGTCCTAAACCTAAGGTTGAATCCTAGGCTAGTAATTGGGGCTGTGCTCCATCCCAGCTTCTCCTGCCCCTGCAGACACTGGCACAGCAGAGAGGTTGAAAAGTGCTCGACTGTCCTGGCAGCAACACATCAGTGTGTTATCAGCCTTCTCCTCAGCATGAATCCAAAACATAGCCTCACACCAGCTGCTGCGAAGAAAGTTAACGCTGTCCTTGCTGAAACCAGGACAATAGCTAGTCCTCTAGCACAAACAAAACACTGGCAGCTACTGCTGTTACTATCAGGAGGTATTTGGTCTAGTAACAAGTTTATCTACAATATATGAATGTGCCAAATAGGAGGAATATATGGAGCAAACTATGACAAGAACTGTATACAACCAGTATTAGTGACAGGACAAAAAACTATGAAAAAAGACCATCCTGCATGATATCCTTGTCTTTAAATTGGAGAGACAAGGATTTGACAGAAGGACCACTCAGTGGATGAGGAACCGTAACCGTTCTATGATTTGGTTCTATGAATTTCTGTAGTGTAGTATACTCGATTCTGGTAGAGTACACAGAAATCCTAGGAAATCTATATTCGAAATAGTAGTGCACTTAAAATTTTCCATGGCCATTAAAAAAACTTAAGCCTTGATAAATGTTTTTTTGTATCTGGTCTAAAACTGACTTGCCTAAAATTGGAGGAAAAAACTTATAAGCTGGAAGCTCTTAAAAAATTCCCTTGTAAAATATAACTAGTATAATTTGAAACAAGTAAGATGATTTTGCCAAGTATGTCTTTTGGAACTTTTCCTGGAAATAATCTATTATTCAGAAAAAATTAAGTGTTGAAATCTGAAGTTTTTTTCTGTATCTGCTGTGTGTTATTCTAAAATTAGTACCTGTGTTATGTATTTCTAGTGAAAGAACTGCAAGAAAATACTTTCTTTCTAGGAACTAGATAAATACTGAGTGCTTAATATCTGCTTGTGTAACATAATTATAGTCCAGTCCTATAGAATCAAGGAGTTGGAAGAGTCTGAAAATATCTGTGAATCTTAGAGGTTTCAAAGACAAAGTTTATAAAATCTGTTCTTTGGCTGTGTGAAGAAAATGTAAATTTATTACAAAGTAAAATTTCCTGTGATAATACTTGTTGCTGAAAGGATGGCATACTTTTCTTTGAAAGAAAAATGAATGGGCTAACATAGGTTTGGATGGAAAACACCCAGCAATGGTTATGTGAATCTGTAATTCACTTGCAAGTAATTCACTTTAAAGTAATTGAATGTAATGACCAAGTTTGTGGAAGGATATGCATTTCTGTAGGGGAGAAGAATAAGTTTTTTTAGGCTGTAGTTGATTTGTTTTCAAAACTACTTTAGAAATAAGAAAACCATGTTAAGAATACCTCTTTTATTTGTAGCTTGGACAAATTTATCTTTCACCTTGATTTTCTATGGGCTTGTTCGGGGCTTTTTTGTTGTTGGTTTGTGGGGGTTTTTTTGGGTTTTTAATACTTTTTATGCTGTTCACATACATGGCTCTGGCCCCAGAGAAAGAAAAGTCTTGTTTTGTTCCTGTTCTAGATTACGTATCGACTGCGGTATCTTCTCCGAGCAAGGTGTGATGCTTCACCAGTGACTAACAATACCATCCAGTTTCACTGTGATCCTAGCTTCTGGGCTCAAAATATTTTCAATCTAGGTATGATAAAGTTTTATTAGCCCTTTGGTGTCTTGATCCTACTTTGAAAGCAGCTTTCTTTTTGTGATGATAAATAGCCTCTGCACTATTAATTTCTTACTTTGTTAGATATATCTCCTTATGTGTAGAAGACTTTTAAAGTGTGTTGTATGGGGAAAAGTATTATTTAGAAATTCTTACGATAAAGTATGAACAAACTTACCTTGCTTGAATGGTATGTGTGATGGAGCTTTCAGTTTCCTGGGCAATATACATGCCTTCTGGCTTCTGAAGCAAGCAATGCAATCTATAACCCTGCTTCACATCCTAAGAAAGGATTCCAGAAGTCAGTCTCATTCTGCATCTTCCGGCACTTTCTTCTACTTCAACCCCATCTTCCCAAGCTGAAACCCACAGCAGCACCGTAATATATTCGGAACCCCCATTTGCTCACTGAACAATAAGCTTTGAGAATTGAGATGAAGAGAAAGGGAGAAAGAAGAACAGGGAAGGGAACACTACTTTTTGGCAGTTGTCTTGCTTTTAGATTGTTTTTTCCTGAAGTTGTGGGGTGGAATTCAGGAGAGAGTGCATTTCTAATAGAGTTGCAAATGTACTTCATTATTCTAATGGATTTTGGTCTAGTCTCCAAACTGGTCTTGAAATTTTTTCTTACAGCTATAAATTGCTGGGGTTTTATGATAACTGGTGAATCCCGGAACCTGGAAGCTTTGCAGGTAGCCTTCTTGTGTGATTGCCTGAAAACCTGAGTTTAATGGAGATAAGCATCCTAGGAGATCATCATCTTAAGAGCAGGAATTAAAGCTTAGAGGTCTTTTTAGGATTTTGACTGCTGTCATACTTCCTTTCTCTCTCCACTGTTGGCTTGATGGGCATTTTTTTGTTTTTCTGTCGTGCAGAATGCTGTGCAAGAAACTTGTGAGACCTTTTCTGCCTGTCATGAGAAAGTGCAGTCAGCTCTTCAAATGCACAGAGAGGTGCAAATGTATGTTTCTCTACAAAGGCAGAGAAAGAAAGTGCTTTAAGGTGAACAAGCTCCTTTCCCCACACCCCAGTACACTGGATGGTAGTAGGGAAATTCCTCAAGCTCCTTCTTTGTAAATAATTTTCTATGGGAAAGGAGTCAAAAGTTAATCTGTTTCCAGAAACAAACTTTCAAGCTTTGTCATGCTAACTGTGAACTGCTGCTAAACTGAGATGATGCTTGCTAAGAGAGGGCTTTTTCTTGTGTTTGCTTTGGTAGCTCTTTTTTTGTTATTTGTTTATTTAATGAGCCACTGAACTGCTGAAATATGTTCCCTTAAATTCTGAAAAGTGCTACGACAGAGATGGCACCTGTATAGATCAGCACAGGAGTTCTTGTAACAGTTTATCTATTTAAGTGATAGATAAAACCGGATCGTGTTTATCTATCTGGTTTCAGAAATCACAACCTTTAGGCTGTTGTGTTTATGCTGAGACATGTTAAATTTCTTTAGATAAACCAGATTTAAGAACCAATGAAGGAAAAATCAAATCAAGTCTAAATAAAGAAACATGGTACTTGAGAATGGCTTGAATTCTCATCAGGCTGCATGTTGCTGGCAGTGTGATAGCATCTGCACACTAACAGGATAGCTCTCTTATGAATTTCAGAATGTGTTTAAGAAAAAAAAATACAACATTTACAGTGTTTTGATTCCACGAATTGTATGATAACCCATGGTTTTCTAGAATAAACTACTTACCTCTGGGTAAGTAGCTTTATACCACAGGTGTTAAGTCTGGAAAGACTTTTGGAGATGCAGTTCGACTTGGAGAGAACAGAATAAAAATGTGGTATGGGTCTGACAGCTTATTGTAGTACAGTCAATACTGGTTTTGTCAAGGTAATTCCCTTTCTAGAGAAAGAAAATGAAACACATCTATTTTGACTGTAGTGAAATATTTCGTACAGCTGTATATGGGAAACAGTATCATCCGTCTGTATGTTTCTCTGCTCCCTTTATGGGAAACATTGACTAGACCTATTACAGGGTATTAGGCAATAAATGGGTAGGCTTTTTTCCATTGTATTTAGCATATATACTATTTCTGTTAATGACTGATGTGGTGGAATCGTAATTAAAATGTGTGCAACACCAAAATTACCGAATGTCAATATGAAAATAGTATTGTTCACGTTAGCTGTCTGCCCTGCTCTGCACTGCATATGTTGGCTGGCCTAGACTCCCTCTGTGTCTGTGTCTAGATAGAGGACTAGAATGATGCTACTTGCATAGCTTCTCAGCTATTGGGATGAAAAAGAGGAATATAAAATGCAAGAAGTTTCCTTCTCCTTCAGGTAATTTACTCCAAGATGAGCCAGGCTAGACAGCACAAGATCCATAGAGACAGATGGATATGAGGAGAGAAGTGGCAGAGGGTGATTTCGAGTGATGTTGTAACAGGGATTGTCAAACTGCTGTGTAGTGTACCTACCTCATGAGGTGAACTCTTCTTGGACACAGCCCTAAATTGCTGGAATAGGAGGGAGCATGAGGTGTTTATCCCCCACTCGTATTGACAAGCTGTTGTGCAACGTTCCACAGACCGTTGGCATTTTTTTAACTCTTGGTCTTGGACCATAACTTTGCATATTTCACTCTGTTTTAAACAAAGAAAGTGTCTTTGTCTTTTTCCTGGACAAACAGTGTGCTGTTCCTTTGAATCAAGTAGAACTCCATTCCAGATGGAATTAATCTTTCTTGGATCAGGTATCCAGAATTTTCCATTAGAGTTTTATGTAATCACACTGTATGCCTCTTCATATAAAATCTCTCACCCAGCATAAGTGACTAGACAGGTAATGTTTAGACAAGTTTCCTTCTAAGTCAGTAGAGAGAGATGAAACATTTCCTGGAGGTGCCCATCACATCCTAGAATTGGTGGTGTGTAGCAACTGAGAGTATAATTTGAGTATTCCATTATTTTGACTCAGGGGCCAGAAAGGATCACAATGTCTTTAAGTATTATGATACAGTTAAAATCTTTTTATCAGATGATTGGATCAGGATGCTCTTTCCCATTGAAACTTTGCTCCCTTGCTCTTCTGGAAAGGCCAGGACACCTTCCGAGGAGAATCCACCATATAGAGGAGGCTGTAGCGCAAGACAGTTTGCTAGTTTTTCCTTTTCTGCATTATAAAATATGAACATTTTATTGCGTGAAAACGGACAAAATAGATGGAGTCCTCTGTCTCATGTTTATCCCTTCTTTCCATTACAATAATGAATGATGACCTGCTGGTATAAAAGGAACTAATTGTGAAAAATAGCATTTCCACTAGCTGCAAAATTGTGGTATTATTTTTATTTATTTTCTTTAAACCAGGTTCTTTGGTAATTGAAGATAAAGAAACCCCACCACATATGCCCAAGAGCCCTGTCATGGAAACAAATTTACAGCCACCAGGTAGCTTACCTTCAAACCAGCTGTCCAAGTTCCCAACGCAGATAAGCTTAGCTCAGCTCCGACTCCAGCATATGCAGCAACAGGTCATGGCTCAGAGACAGCAAGCTCAGCGCAGAGCAGGTCCAGTAGGTTTACCAAATCCAAGAATGCCAGGAGCCATGCAACAACCTCCTGCTTCTCATCAGGTGAGTTATGACTATATCCAGAGAAGATTCTCCTTTTTTCCATAGCACTGAAAGAGAAAGTAAAGAAAGATAGGAAAAAGAAAGAAATTATATCTAGATGCATAACTTCAGATAGCTTCATCTGTAGCATATTTAGGGAATATTACTGAGAATTGAATGGGCATTTTCATCTTGGCTGGCAGAATGCATGGTAGCATTCAACCTATTTTTATAACAAAAAACCCAAATCATATGGTGTCCAGCCATATATAGTGCTGAGCTATGTATTTTGTATTTTTGTCAAATTATTAAAAACTACATCTGTCATTAATGTATTTCCAAGGCTTTTTTGCATAAAACTGAGATTCTCCTATATAACTTTCAATGTTGGAAATACTCTCACTGGCTTTTGTGTATCCAAATCCATCTATTAGGTTTGGGTTTTAACATTGACAATGAATGTGTTGTGTGATTATTCAGATAAATGGTGTGGTCCTACTTGTTTGCATCTAATTTCTTAAGAGTTTCAGAAGTTTAAAAGGCCCACTCAGTAAAAATTTCTGGAATATTGGATAGATACCAAAATTCTTTGTTTGTTTTCATGCAGGCACCTCCGCGCTTGATTCATTTTCAGAATCATAGCCCCAAGTCCAACGGTTCAGCTTTTCCTGCACAACAAATGAGATTTCCCCAAAATCAGAACCTACCAAGACAAGCAGTAAAACCCAACCCATTGCAAATGGCATTCTTGGCACAGCAAGCTATAAAACAGGTAGAGTTGCTTTCCCTTTTCACTCACAAATGTGCTTTATATAATCTTACTTTTATATTATGTTTCTAGAGTACTTTTAAATTATAACAGAGGCTGTATTTTTCTCTATGACAAGATACCCAAAGTTTTCTTAATGAGATAACTGTCAAGTTTCTTTCATTTTGACAGTTCAAAGCAGCTGAAGTGTTAGAGAAGCAAGCCACTGTGTGTGCTGTGTGTGTGTTTCATCCTCTTGTTGGTTATTATCGTGATCTCTGGCCACTTCTGCAAAACTTGACATGGCCGTGGTCTGCACACTACAATCAGTGAACAGACAAAATAGAAAATCCCACTGTTTAGCTTGATGTTAGGGACTTTACTAGGAATTAGGGAAAAGCTTGACTAAAAAGCTAGAGCTGCTGCCATTCTCCAGAATATGCCAAATCTGAACTTCTGCAGATGAGGAGAGAAAAAGAAGTCGACAATTGTGGGACCTCCACTGAGTAAGACTGATCAATACTCAGGTAATCAGCAGTTGAACTGGTGCAGAAGCAAACACTTCAGATGTTTTCTGGATGTTCGGGAAGGCAAATCTTAATTAAAAAGCCTATTAGCAGGATGAAGAAGAGAACCTGTAGTAAAAAGTTAAGTCACTTCTATTCTGTGCCTCTGAAAAGAAGATTGGCCTGTCTGTAAGCCTTTCTTTCAAGTATTTTCATCATCTAGTAATGTCTTTCTGAAGCTAAAAAACAGTAAATAGAATGACAGACTATGAAGGAATCGAGGAGAGTCAAATTTTGCCTGTGGTTGCCATGAAAATCCATTAGAGTCATTGAAAACTGCATATGTCTACATGAGAAAGAAATTTAGTCTGAATTGACTGTGCACTTCATATCGTGGTGTTAAACATATCTGTGGGTGGAGATCCCGTCAGCATTTCAAATTCTTACTCACTTTAAGTTGGTAAGGGAAGCACAACATCAAATACTTGGTGGCGTCCCAGTGACACTATAGCTATTTACTTAATAAAGCACTGGAGCAGTTGTGCATTCAGCCTATTATCTGTAATGATTTTATTTCACTAAAACTGTTACATTCTCCCACAACACTGTCAATGCAGCATGAAATCTGAATAGATACTTAACATCAAGATGTAGCTTTGAGTTTAAGAATTCACATTCGTTTCTTCTGTTCGTAATTTTCAACTACTTGTCATATTCCCTTGTCTTGTAAGGTTGGTTCTTGAGTAAGATAACTTCAGACTAAAACAGGATTTTGTGTTTGAATTTAGCTTACTGAACTAAGCTGCTTGTTTAACAGTTAGAACCAGTATATCCAATAGATTTGATCTGCTGAAAAAAAAAAAAAAGCTGAATTGTGGATTATTGTCTTTTCTTTTTAGTGGCAGATCGGTAGTGGACAAACTTCAACTGCCCTTTCAACTGCAAGCAGCACAACATCCACTCCATCCAGCCCCACAGTCACTAGTGCTGTAGGATGTGAAGGGAAGACATACGGTCCCCCTGTGATAGATCTGAATTCTCCAGTGGGTAGCTCCTACAATCTACCATCTCTTCCTGATGTAAGTGTAACATAAAAGCAATGTTTTGTGAATTCTATTTTGAAGTAAGTTTTAATGTTTGTGAGAAGTCAGAAACCTTTTAGACTGAAATTCTTGCTCTGTTTGTCAAAATGAGACAGTTCCAGAAAACAAGAGTGCAGGATTGCTTCCATATTGCTGGTGATATTCAGAACTGTTCTGGGAGGCAGCTGTTAGGATAACCAAGAAAAATAACAGGTTGTAATTGTAATTGGACTTGTTTATTTAGATGCTGCATATTCCACTTCCATATCCACATTGATACTAGCAAAATGAGTTAGTTTAGCTTTTAGTATCTATAGTAGCACTGTGTTATGGTTTGATCCCAGCCAGCAATAAGCACTACACAGCTGTTCACTGAGAATCAGGGGGAAAAGGTAGGAAAACTCCTGGGTTGAGATAAAACCAGTTGAATGATTTAAAATACCACCACTACTGCTGCTGCTACTACTACTACTGAATTGTTATGAAAACCCAAGAAAAACAAGTGATGCAACCGCAGTCTGATCAACAGCCAGCCATTCCCCGAGCAGTGATTGCATCCCCCCTTAGCTTATAGATATATTGAGTGTGCCATTTTATGGTATGGAATACCCCTTTGGCCAGTTTGGGTCAGCTGCTTCCAGCTTGTAGAGAAGAAGCTGGGAGGACAAGGACAGTATGAGAAGCTGAATAAGTCCTTGGCTTAATGTAAACATGTCTTGGCAACAACTAAAATGTCGCTGTGTTATCAACATTATTCTCAGCACAAATCTAAAACATAGCCTCATACAAGCTACTAGCAAGAAAATTAACTCTATCCCAGCCAAAAGCAGGACACGCTGTTTTGCTGATGGTATTTCTGGTAAATTTTTAACATTTTTAAACTATATTTTTAACTCATTGAAAGGGCTGCCTTAGCTAGGTGTTAATTGTTGGTATAATGGATATATTCTTTATATTTTTTCCTTTTGGTGCTTCTTTTCTTCATGTATGTAGCATGCCTCTGAGCAGGCAATAGAAGGAGCATCTTTTCTTAAGCTTTTAAACTTCTCTTTCATCGTTTCTTCCAATTGGTACATGTTTGTCAGAGGTCCATGTTAGAGCTCTTGAGTTTTAGTCAGTTTGACTTCATTCTTTCAAACAACTGCCAAGCCTATTTTTGTGGGATAAGGTTTGTAGATATCAGAAATGTCCTGGTTTTCTAGTCCTAACTTGCTGTTACTCCTTGTTTTTCCCACCTTTCTTTTGTTCCCACCGATAAACTCTCAGATAAAAGTGTTCTATTTTTTAAATAGAGTACCTAGAGTAGAGAATTACAGTATCTGTCAGGCTTAAAAGGTGAATTATGCAATGCAATCATAAAACTACTAAGCCTGTGAGACATTGTAGTACTGATTCTTGTACAAAGTGTTATTATGAACTCTTCTACTTGCATGGAGATAAGTTTATACTATTAAGATACATGGCCCAAATCACTACAAATATGCTGACCTAGCAGAGACTTCTGCATCCACTTCAGATAAGTCTAGCTTATAAGTAGAAATTTCAATAGTCAATGCAGCTGAGACCAGTGGATTTGTGAGGTGTCTGGATAATTGAGAAAACTGATACCAAGGTGAGCTATTTTCTTATCCTAATATCTTAAGTATTGCAAAACCCCTAATGTTTCAAAAGGTCACCTCTCTATCAAACCAGAATGTGTAATTTCTACAGAAGGTTGTCTGGCCTGGGCTGTGGGTGAAAAAAACAAGTGTTGGTTTATATTTTTTAGAGGATATAACATGAGCATGTCAAAAAAATGTGTGTAGATAAAAATTCATCTCATACTTCAATGTGTGAAAGCTGCTTGTCTGATGTAAGCCTTCTCTGTAGCTGATGGAGAAAAACTGGCACTTAGAGAATCATCTGATCTTAAAATAAAGCACTGTCTGGATTTGTCCCTTTCTTTTTAGAGAAAGCAAGGTGACCTGTTTTAAAGTGACCACTTCACTTTTTAGGTGGCTAAAGTTAGGAGAAATGCATTTTCATCTTCACCTTCAAAATAACAGTGTAGCAGAAGCATGGGGTGTGTTTGTTGTTTTTTGAGGGATTTTGTTGTGTATTTTTTTTCCCCCCTCCTGACACTAACTGCTTCTTCTCTCTTCCCCACCTTTAGATTGATTGCCCAGGAAACATCACGCTGGATAATGTTGTAAGGAAGGATGGCACTGCAGAGCAAAATCAGCCAAAACCCCCTTCAAACAGAACTGTGCAGTCACCAAATTCATCAGTACCATCACCAGGCCTCTCGGGTAACTGGAATATGGTGCCATTTTCTGTTGAAGTGGTGTAATGGAAAAATCTAACGTGGCAATGTTAACACTGGTATCAGAATTAGTTACTTCTATTTTTATATCAAAGATGAGAAATATGAAAATAAAGGCAAAGTTGTAGAAACTGTATTAGGAGAGGAAGTTGAGACAATATTTTAGCATTAGGAACAGAAGTGGCCAGGTCATAGATCCAGATCATAGAATGGTTTGGGTTGGAAAGGACTTTAAAAATCATCAAGTTCCAACCCCCCTGCCATGGGCAGGGACACCCTCCACTAGCCCAGGTTGCTCAAAGCCTCATCCAGCCTGGCCTTGAACCCCTCCAGGGATGGGGCATCCACAGCTTCTCTGGGCAACCTGTTCCAGTGCCTCACCACCCNGTTCTATGGACTCTCTCCAACAACACATCCAGGTCTTTTTTTTATGTTGGAGGCCCCACATCTGAACACAGTACTGCAGGTGGGGTCTCACAAGAGCAGAACAGAGGGGGAGAATTGCCTCCTTCGACCTGTTGGTCATGCTTCTTTTGGTGCAGCCCAAGTTATTTGCAAATTGCATAGAAGTCCATAGAGAAATGTCACTTCTAGGGTTACACCAAATTAAAATCTAGAAGCTGTGGTAAAAGACAAGTATTTGGAAAAGCAAGATAGGATGCAGCAGGAGACAGTGGCTACAAGTGGTGAATTTGGAAGTTCAGTTTGGATATTTGAAAATCTTTCTTCCTGTCACCATGTCTGGTTGCAATCAGCAGCCGTTCCTTCCTGCCGTTTCCTGATCTGATCTTTAGTGAGCCGGTAAGCACTCGTGCAATGTTTGTGCACTCACATGGTGTTCACACACTTAAGCAGTTAGCTGACACAAGTGGATCGTGCATTCACAGACAGCCCACTCTGATTTCTCAGGACCAGTGCGCAGCAAAAATGTCCTTCACAAGTCTTTCTTTTGGCTCTTTGATCCCAAGACTTTTGGTCTCTCTCATATCTGGCCCCCAGACCTCTTCCTACTCACCGGCTCATCTGGCTTAAAGTTTCCTAGCAGATCTCTTGAGATACCTGCTGTAATTTAATCAGACAAAACAAACTGCAGTGATCAAGTGGAGGGGTAAGCCAAGCCAAGGTACTGACCCGTCAGCCTGCTACAGGCAATGGGCCCCTTTTCAGTCCTCTCCTTCCCTCTATTTCTCATGCTTCTTATCCTCTCATGAATTTCTATTAAATGAGATACGGGTTAAATAAACGACAGTGCAGGAGAAGTTTTCCCCAGAACCTCTATACTTCTGTGAGTCACATCTCAGCCTTGGCATAGATCTGTGTTTTGTTCTAATCTGAGTCTTCTGTTGTAGGAGGAGTCAGTGTGACAAACATACACCCTCCAATTCGTTCACCCAGTGCCTCCAGTGTTGGGAGCAGAGAGAGGTAAGGAAAGACTGATAGAGAAGAAAATGTGACTGTCACCTCCATCGAACATGCCTCAGTCTCTTTGCTCAGTGGTGCTTATAGGTTATCACAGCACTCTTTGCTTTCTAAAAAGTAGTATTTACATTTGTAATGTTTTAATAGCACATCTAAGAATGTATTAACCTTACAAATGATGGCTAGGTTGGCATTATTAAAAGAATGCCAACTCTAAATTAGGTTTTAAATTCAGAAAAATCAGCTAAAGGAAAAAGTTGCAAGTCCTTGTGAAACTATAAATGACTTAATATTTAAGAAATTGATGTTAGGAAGATGGTTATTAAGAATTTTATCCCATACTACAATTATTTAAGTGGGCACTTAGATATCTACTGAGAGTCTACACAAATGTTTTTATCCCTTAGTGATGGAATATTAATGAACAAATAGAATTATGCAATGTTGTTTGAAGAGTGCAGGACCATTCATGTGTTCCAGTAAATTAGAGCATACATCTGATATAATTTTTCATGCAGAGAAAAATCAGATGACATTCATCCTGTTTGAGTTGGAATTGCAGTTGCTTTTTAATGCAGAATACCTTTTACTCTATTCCCTTTACATGGTAAAGTCTGTGAAGGACTCTTAGGAACTATTTAAATGTTTGTCTAAAGAGTTTTTTACTTGCATTAAAAGATGTGATTCCAGCTGCTGCCACTTGAATTCATTCTGTTAGATTTAAAATTCTTAATTATTTAAAATAATAATAATAATAATAATAATAATAATAATAATAAGGTATTTTTGAGTTTGGTTGTCTATTCTCATCCTGTTATGCCTAAACACATGCAAAAAGATCTAGTTGTAAAACTAGGGTTCCAGTTCTGTTAGAGCTGCAAGGCTGTAAGAAACTCTTCCAAGAGAGTGTAAATATGTGTTTTATCTAGTTTATTCATTTGTGTGGTTTACAATGATCAGTTCATCTCTGGAGAAACACTGGCCTTCCCCAAAATACAGCTGCATCCCCTCCAAAGTGGGATGACATTCAGTGGAAGTGCCTTTTTTTTGTGTATTACCTAAAAGAAACAGATTGGCGAGTCTTGTTCTAATGGACAGTAAAATTGTGAGTAATTCTCTAGTTCTGGAACTGGGACAGTAAAATTTTCCCTTATTGTAATGCCTTTTCAATATACACGAAAGGAAATAAACTTGGATGTTGTATTCTATAAAAGTAATACTGTAGTGCTCAGGATTCAAAGCAGCAAAATAGATTAGCATCCTGAGGTCTCGGAAAGCATCAGTGAACAAAAGGCATCCAGTTGTGACTCTTAATTTTGGTTTTTTTTTCTGTTATTGACAGTTCTGGCTCCTCCAGCAGACCACCAGGAGCTGATTCTACCCATAAAGTTCCGGTTGTTATGTTGGAGCCGATCAGAATTAAGCAGGAGTCAAGTGCACCAAATGAGAACTTCGATTTCCCGGTTGTTATAGTGAAGCAAGAAACAGATGAGGAATCCCGTCCTCAGAATGTAATATCAAGTTATAAGGATCTTCTTTCTCTTTGGCGGAGGGTGTTTTGTATTTATGGGGAATAAAATAATTTACTAATATTCTGTTGGGGACTTCTTCAGCAAAAAAACTAAAAAGCTAAATAAAACGAAGAGGTGAAGTTCAGAACCAAACTAGTTCTATTGCTAATTCAATTAATTAACTGTTGTCATCAGACTGCTTTTATCCATTGAAAACCTGGGAAGGCAGGAAATAGCATGCAAACATCAAATTTTCATGTGGGTTCTAGGAAATGTTTCTAATCACCGTGCATATACATACATAAGTTTGCTAGACTTTTGGGGCATGAAATATTAGTCTTTTATTTTCAGGGCATTAAATAGCCTTTCATGGCTAGTTTCTTGCGTTTAGTTGCCTGATGATCCTTGAGTTCTTTTCCAACCTTAATGATTCTATGATCATGATTCTTTGATGCTATGGCACAGTAATAAATTTTGCATGCATGTAGCAAGTTGTAGGGCTGCTTGCATATAAATGTGTTATTCTGATCAGCTTTATTTGTTGTTAGGGTCATGTAAATTCACATAAATATTATAATCTGGATTCCTTTGTTTCTTCTTACAGGCCACCTTTTCAAGAAGCATACTTACTTCTTTGCTGTTAGATAGCAATCATAATTCTACTTCTGATGAAACTGTCATAAGAACAGATGCACCGGACAGCACAGATGATCAACCAGGGATACTGCAGGAGAATTCATCCAGTGGGAAGACAGGATGGATGGGTCCCTCCCACATTGGAGAGGGCAGAAAAGAGGATGATCCCAATGAAGATTGGTGTGCAGTATGTCAAAATGGAGGGGAGCTCCTTTGCTGTGAGAAGTGTCCCAAAGTATTCCATCTCTCTTGTCATGTCCCTACCTTGATGAGCTTTCCAAGGTAATTATGACACCTTCAGTTTCATCTAAACTTGTACTAAAAGTACTTGTATTGTGAAACCCAGTACAAGTTTCAGCCTCAAAGGAAGCAGTGTCTTCTTTGAGCCTTGAATCTAGAAGTTTTATTAATTGGTGAAAATTGGAACTTGTATTGGCGCTCTAGTTTAACTTTACAGATTTGCAGGCGCAATAATAGAACTCTTCACTTTTTGGGCAATTAAGCAAGATCACTTACATCTAGGGCATCCATTATTAAAATTGGGCCACAGAATTACCAATCTGTTGTGAAATGTTTTAAGGGTGACAGAAAATATTTAAATTTCTTCAATAATAATAATAATAATAGCAATATATTAAAGAAAAATCTATGCTAACATAGTATGAAACATATTATTTACTATAGTGCTAAACATGGCTACAGTCCAAGCGCGGGATGTGGCGACTGACATCTTCTAGTAACATCTCGTTCAACGTTGAAACAAGCAGTAGGCTTTCATGATTGGCTGTTAAAAAAAAACTGCTCGGTTTCTTGAGTTTCAAAATACAGTCTTAAACAGGTTATAAGCGTTACTGGCTCTTGCTTCTGGAATTAGTGTCTTTGATTAAAATAAATGGCATTTTGCAATGTTCCACCTTGGAAATGCCATGCAATAAGCTTAGAAGTATTAAAGGATAAAAACATCTGTCATAACAGGTTAATTGTTTAATGCTTTTGTAAATATTAGGCTTTGTTCTTAAATATGAGCATAGTTTGCTGGTGTAAAAGATTTGGATAGCAGCTTAGTTTCGTACATTGATCATCTCTGCTACTCTGAACAAGCATACTTCTGCGTACATCTGCTCTTTTAAATGTCACTAGAAATGATGCATAAAAATGTTTCTTCTACCTTTTGAAACTTCAAATTACAGTTCTTTTTTTAAAAATAAAATTACACTGTGTTACAGCTTTGTGCCATAAGCAAAACCATAAATTAGAGTAAACAAACTTATAAACATTTGTGCCTTTCTGACAAGAAAAAAATAAATCTTTAAGCAGGTAGGTAACTATGTATTTACAAGGCTTTTCTTCTATTTAAATTAAAGCTTCAAAAAGAAGTTTTTGAATTTTCTCTTTTTTACTGGATCATTCTGTGGGGATAAAGATGAGGATGTCTGAGGGCAAGGGAGCCAAAACCAACTTCTCTGACAAGTGTTCAGATCTGTAAAGGTGCATATTAATACAACTGCACTGTGTTTCTGGACTTCAGAACCATGGTTAGCTTAATTTTCCTCCTGGCTTCAGATGTGTCAGGTTTTTGTTCTCATCTTTGTAGGTTTGTTTTGGGTTTGGTTGTTTTTCAGCCGTAACAGTGTACTTAACAAACTTTGCTCTCTTAGCATTAGTTCCTTTAAATGCACAAAATAATTCCTTTATTACTATGTCAGCAGTGTCAGTCTACTTCTTTCATGATTGCTTTTTGTTCTGGCTTCAGGTGGATAGAACAATTTCCCCTATAGATTCATAAGGTCACTGCATCTTTTTTCCTTCACTCCATCCCCCTGTACTCTTCTTGATTCTTGGATATTTAAATGTATTGTTCCTCCATCTTCCACATATTTCCTGTTTTCTTGTATCATAAGATCTTTAGATCATGGCCAGTATCTATTTTTCTGTATCTACCACATCATTTCTCTGATGTTAGTCCAGGCACAGAGATGACACTATCATATAAATAACTCGGTCAAGTTAAGACAGTAGAAGGTAAAACTCTCTTTGAAGGAAAATGCCCATTATTCACTACTGTATGCTACAACTAGCAGATGGTGGAAATCTTTAGATTACTCTAAAAATCAGTAAGATTATTTTTTTTTTAACTTGGGAGATCTTTAGCCTTCCTATCAAAATAAATTATAAGGTGCTGCAGAAAGTATTTCCCATTTACAAAGATCTTATAGCATACTTCTGAGTAAATACACGCGGTTAGGTCTCGTAACTGGTTATTGCTGAATTCTGTCTGCTGTGTAAGAAGTACAATTCAGCCCTCTTGTGGTTGTCGTAGGCATGCAAGTTGCTTAGTTTGTGGAGAGCTGTATTAAAAGCATGGGCGCTTCATAGGTTTTTCAAAACTTTGGGGTTCACAATCGTATTAGAGAAGCAGTGAACATAGCCCGCAGAACTATTTTTGTCGTAATCTTACGCTGTTGTTTAAATCTGTAGGGTTTTCCTAAACTAACCAATAAAATTGGAAACATCTGAAGAGTTTTAAGGAGTGAAGAATTTCCACTTTTCCAAAATGTCTTGTCTAGGCTAGTCTATATAGAGTAGTAATATGTTGTAAATGAAGCTTGTAGAGACAATTCTCGCCCTGTAACACTAACATTTTTTGTTCTGTTCGTCCTATACAATTCATTCAGTTACTCTCTAGTTGGGAAACAGAACTCTTCATAGTGCTTTGCTTAAATCTTATGAACTCAAGTGAAAAATTTCAGTACTAACAAGCATACATGCCATTTGTCTGTTTTAACAAATTATTTTTCTGTGATGACACCATTAATTACATCAGTGCCATTAAAAGGGAAACAAAATTCTAATAAAGCATTTTTGCCAGTAGTCTCTGCCTTTTGTAGTGTTAAAAAAAAAAACCAAACCACCAACAAAACAACACACGATGCAGAAAAAAAAACCCACCCCACAAATTAAGAACTTATCCAGAAATACGTGGAAAGCCCTTTGTCAAGAGTGTGCTACATCAGTGAGGTCAATGTGTCTGTTTGTCTTCTTCAGTGGAGAGTGGATTTGTACATTCTGTCGGGATTTGTCCAAGCCAGAAGTTGAATATGACTGTGATAAACCTGCTCACAGCTCTGAAAAAAGAAAATTGGAAGACGCTGCGGGTTTGGCACCAATAGACCGTAGAGTAAGGATAAAATGACTACTGTCTTGCTGCTTCTTGTATCCTGAAATGTATGCATCTTTTAAAAAGTGGTGGTAGAAAAGGAGAATTAACTTTTAAAATAAGGTCTGAGATCATAGCAGCCTTCATGTAAACATGCTGAACGAGACTTTCTGAATGTCAGAGAAGCGGTTGTGATCTGGTGCTCTGAACTGGGGCTGTGTTCTAGGAATTACCGAGTGCTCTTCCTAACGGCTCTTGTACAGTGACCTTGCATTGAGAATTTTTTCTTTGTGCTTTCCAAATTTGGCATAGAGTGACGTTATCAACTAATGGTTTTAGTCTTTAAAGCACTTTGTCAACATCTTTTTGAAAAATTAAGGTGGTTCTTTCACAATGAAGATAGAGAGGGATGCAGTAGTGATCCTACAGAGATTAACCCAAGTCCATGTTCCAATGGAAAAGCTACAAAGCAAGCAGTGGGTCTTGAACTTTGTTTTGCCCTTAAACCTTGTAGTTAAAAGAAAAAAAGTTGTGCCTTTGAGCAGACAGTTGAACTGCTATTAAAATTAATATTTTATTTGGGGCCTTCGTCTGCCAGTAGAACCGTTATTTGCATGGGCTGCTATCTAGAAGGAAAAAAGCTAGCTCTGTTTGTATTTTGCTTTAAATGCAACTTAGTTATAAAAATGTAAGTTATAACTCCTGTAAATATTTTGGTAAAGGACTGGCAAGCATAAAATCACGCTAAAACTATTTTTAGAATCTCTTTCAAGGCCCCAGATCCAGTTTGATGTATTTGGATACACAAAGAAAACATATTCTTTGCTACCGCCAACAAAAAGCACTGTAGGCTTTGCAGTTACAGAGCAGTTACTCCCAGATCAGGAAAAATATTACTGCTGTCTCTGAATCTTTGTAAATCGCTAAGAGCTTTTTTTATTCCCTGGAATGCCTGCTGGGCTCAGCCAATGCTGAATGATACTGTTAGTAACTGTATGAGGTTTCATAGCATTCATATGAGAATTGATAAAGATATATCTATTGCAGAGAAGGAATACTTGTAGGCCACTAGATATCTTGCTTCCAAATACAGTTTCTATGCTCACTTCTCTGCTTAGGGGCTCCGGGGGAGTACTGATATCTGTTTGGTATTTTCTGTAGTTTGTTATTTTAGAACAAATCATGTAGGATTCTCTAATTACTTGGATATCTGTTTTTCTTGCCACAGAAGTGTGAAAGACTGCTGCTATACCTCTACTGTCATGAAATGAGTCTTGCTTTTCAAGATCCAGTTCCTCCCACAGTAAGTACCTCCCTTCTTTTCATTTTATATTAGTAGCATAATTTGCATGTTTCTAATGGCATTTTTATGTCTCATCACGGTCCGTTATCAGAAGTCAAGTTTCCCAGACACTGTGTGTGTTAAAAATGTTTATTTTTATTACAACTGTCCGGAGGTCAACTAAAGCATTGGGTTGGGAGGAGATTTTCTTGTAAAGTTTCCCACAAACTGATTTTACTTAATGCTTCAAAAATAGACACAAAAAGTAAGTTCTAACGCTGTCTACTGATTTCACAATGCTGAGTAATATGAATTGGGGTATGTTTGGTTTTTAAAAACATGACCTGATTTTGAAAACTAGAGTACTCCTTAGTACTCATATGAAATATAATATCTTCTTATTAGCTTGAAATTTATTTGTTTAAATTGGTAAACAATACCTGGGTGCATTAGAAGTCTGAGGATACACAGAAGAGTTACCAGCGTGGTCAGATGAAAAGCACCTCTTTTATGTTCTTCAAGATAAGACAATGGGAAAAGAATCCATCAATAAGTAATATGCTCCTGTGCACCCTTTTTCTTCCATTCGAATAAGAATTCTTCTTTTGAAGAACATTTCACAGAGTTTAATAAAAAGAAGTTGAACAAGATCAGGTAATCATATGATCATCATGTATTAATAAATTCAGGTATTACAGCATTTCTCTTAAAATGTTAATTTAATTAGGAAAAAATATAAAAATATTATCATTGGATTTCATATCTTATTTTCTAATTTCTCATTCTTTCTGAAGAAATAGTAATTCTTAATCCTACAACTACAGTTTAAGATGCCAACATCATTCATATCTCTGAAATTTTCTACCATTTCCAAGGACATATTTGATGACCAAAATTCATTTTAAGCAATCCACATACTATCTCCATTTGAGTGAGTTGCCAAAGTTATCATATGGTGATCCTGAGAGTGAAACTTAATGGATGGCTCATTTGACTCCATCCAAAAATAAAGTCCAAATGGTTTGTTCTATTGTGTGTAGTCAATGTGGGTGGTTTTTTTATTTTATTTTAAAATAGGCATTGGAAGGAGTATATTTCAGCCAGCAAAACTAGCATATGTCACTGTTATTCCAGAAACAGTCTGTATGTTAAAATTGCAATTCTTATATCTTAAAATTGTACTTTGAAGATGAGACTAAATCTTGCCACCTCCCTCAGAACTAAAGGTTTATAAAACAATAAATAATGAACATAACTGCATTCAGTAAAAAAATTATTTTCCATTTAGGTTCCTGATTACTACAAAATAATCAAAAAGCCTATGGACTTGTCAACCATCAAGAAAAGACTTGAAGTGACCAATTCGTTCTACACAAAGCCGGAAGATTTTGTGGCTGATTTCAGACTGATTTTCCGAAACTGTGCTGAATTTAATGAGGTTGGAAATGTAGTTACTTCATCTGATTTAGTAAGCTTAGTTGTTTTAAGGTAAATTGTAGTGAGGGTGGAATTTGCATCAGAAGAATTTGTTGTATTAAACTCATTTTAATGATGAGACTGCAGTGAAAATGCAGGTTGCATAGATGACTACGCAGTGGAGATCCTTCCATAGAAGGAAAGAGGATTGTAACAAACACGCTAACGGGATGCCAAGGCAGGATAGGACAACTGTTTATCATAGAGGTTAATGGTGGGCATTTGATTCAAAAATTGGTTTAATCCTCCTTGCCCCAAATCTTAAATTTGGTGGGATTTTCATTCTGGGAGGTCTGTACTCACCCTTATAATTTCTAGTTGCATGTTGAGTGATTGTTAGTGTTGCTTACTGCATATAAGGGAACATGTGGTGAAAAAGGGATGCAGGTACTGAGTGGTCCACAAAATGAGAGAATTACACTGGGAATAAGGGCTCCTTTAAGTGTCCTCAATAGAGTTCTCATCCAGTCATCCTTGGTAGCTGGGAATACTTCCTCCACTTCAGGAAAGTGATCAGCCATGGTGGCTATCAATGACTTGGAGACTGCCTAGTCTTCCAAATTACAATCATCATCTATCCTAGTAATATTTTTACTTTAATTTTTAAAAGTCTGTAAGCTAGATAAATTCTACCGTTTCAAACAGTCGTTCCAAAACACTTTAACACCCTGAAGGCATACCTATATATTTCACAGCGTGACATTTTTTTTTTCCCTGTTAGGATTTAAGAGATTTTAGAACCCAGGCAGTATATTTTTTGCAATTGGCTTCTGTGATAATCCATCAGAGAAAAAATTCATTGGGGATGCTGGCCAAAAGATCTCTCCTTGCCCTCTGTTTCACAGGCTTGTGTTTTTTTGGACCACAGGTGCCATTCTTACTGCTGATTGACTTTTCTTGTGGTTTGTAAGAGCACCTAAAAGACTTAATGTGATCTAAGTATAAAGCTGTTTTGTGATGCATTGATACTGTTAATTTACCCAACAGCCCGATTCGGAAGTGGCTGATGCTGGCCTGAAACTTGAAGCATACTTTGAAGAACTTCTAAGGAACCTTTATCCTGAGAGAAAGTTCCCTGTACAACCCAACTGCCAGAGTGAAAAAGATAATCCAGAACTTACTGATGACTCCGATGATGACTTTGTACAACCCCGGAAGAAACGCCTTAAAGGAGAAGACCGTCAGTCGCTTAAATGAGCCACATGTGTTACTATGAAAAGTTTTTTAAAAACTAAGACTATTTATCACTGTTAAATGTGACAAGGGGTAAAAACATGACTGCTGTGACTTGTAGGTTTGTAGATATTTACTAGACTTTCGACCCCTTGTCTGAAACACAAATCTAATGGAGATCAAGGCCTGTGGAGAGCTTTTCTTGAAGTTTCAAACTTTCATCGTACTTCTGGAGCACCACAGAAATTGCCATTTGCGTGGGGTACAGCTGTTTAACTTTACTTTGATGAAGAAAAGAAGTTTGTATAGAATTGAACTTTAAAACATTACATGGCTTCAACATGTGGCTTTCTGAGTTGGAAGAAAATGTGATCTTACCAGACTTTTAATTTTACCAAAGGCATGTGGCTGGCCATAATTTGATTTCTTTGTACTGTATTTAACACAAGCCATGAAAACAGATGGTGTAATATTATTGTCTTGCAATACTGACTGGTACAATGAAAGTGTAGTTGCCCCCAAAGAAGTTACTGGTAATTTTAAAATGTAAGGGAAAGTGTATTAAAAATAACTTCAAAAAATGAAAAAAAAGGATTTGTTTGACTTTTTATTAGAGGTAGTAAATGACAGAATACATTGTTTTTGCCATTTTTCTCACCGCCAGAAAGAAACAATGGTATTCCTGTACTGTTTGTTTTGTTTAACGGGTGTCTCAGGTTTGGTGTACCTTGGTTTAATGGTGTCGATGGCAAAGTCTTGAAGGGAAAAATGTTTGCTTGCAACAGCCAGTCGGTTTTTGTGTATGTTTAGGGAGGGGGGGAAAAAAGCATCCTTTTGGTCCACAAGCTCTTGTTGTTTTTCCAGATTTCTAAATATATTGTTGTTAGAACGCAACCAGCATCATTATTCACTTGGAAGTACATGTTTAAAGAGGTGGAGAAAAAAAAAAGAATGATATTGCTCTTCAACCCTTCATCTGTCCCTGTTAAAATCACCAGAAGTTGAGGACAAATTACCCTTTTGTTTTGTCTACTTCCCAGAAGCACTGACAATGCTATAGATGGTGGTTTCTCCCCAGAGAGTTAGAGAAGTACTTCTCTGTTGTTACTCCAGCTATTGGTTTGTACTCTTCATTTATGTAATCTTCAATGAAAACTGAATTTTTGGGAGACCAGGCAATCTTTTAGATTAATTGAGCTCTGATTGTGCCAAAAATTTTGCAGATGGAACTGTGAAGACGTCCAAGTGTACAGAAGCCTGCTTTTGACTCGCAATGTAGCACTGATGCGGTGCTGTGGATAGATCCTTGAAGAGACTAGATGAAAATGCTGCTTGTGCCTCCCTGCTGTGTACATCTGCAATCAGAAAAAGGCTTTTTTTTTCTTCTTGCCAGATGAGATGCTACCCACCTGCCTTTGTCATAAGGTAGCACTGTAGTGGATGCTTCAAAAGAACCCTCAGCTGTGTTTTCAGCAGGCCTTTGACATAGTTTTTGAAATGCCACGATGATTTGTTTGGTTTTTAAGAGCTGCCCAGAGTAACCATTTATTTATTTTCCCTTTTTACTTTTTTTTTTTTTTAATGACGTGAAGAAAGTTGCTTGTAGCAGTTTTACCATCTCAGAGTACCATAAAAAAAATGGAAGAAAGGTGAAGGAACAGAACAGGATGGTGAGGGAGACTATTCTAACAAAACAGGTGTGCTCAGTGCACCCCATGGTATCACAGACCTAAGAAATAAGAGGCACTGCCATTGCAACAGTTGATGTCTTAAAAATCTAGGAATGCCTAAAAGTCCTAGATACCCTGTCACCAAGTTTAACAGTGCTTCCAGAGGAAGGTGCTGTGTGTTTCTCTGGACTGTGAGTTGCAAGCACAGATCTATTGGGAGGCTTAGTGCATTTAGAGATGAAGTTAGACACCTGTACAGCTTCACACTGACGTGGTTCTCCTAGTGGAAAATACTGGGGAGAGGAGCATCGGTGTACTCCTGCAGTCCAGTTACTTATTTGTCTGCTGTAAACTGTTTGAAAACGTCTCTGTTTATGTAATCCCCTGGAAAAACCTAACTCAACAACTTTAATTTTGTGCTTTTGAATGTCACCCTAAGAATTTTCAGAAATTGTCAATGCACTGAGGTTTGAGATGTTAAATACTTTAATGCAGATGGTGTATGCATAAATAGTTGAGGAATGCGATTTTGTTTTTAAAGTACTGTATTCTTTCAAGTCTACTGGCAAAGACTGTATCTATTTTGTGTATTTTTCCCCTTTTGCCTAAATCCACTGGATGGTGGCTATTTTCTGTGTGTTTCTGTGTGGAATGTCACTACTACTAGCACTAGTAGTAAAGAATCTTCATCTCACTTCATGGGAGAGGTAGAAAGCATCTGTTTATTGAATCATAAGAAAGGGAATATCCTTGAGCAAGTTGACATCTGTCTATAGAAATCATCGTTCTTACACCATTCAGTTGCGATTTTTAATAATGGAAATGGGAAGGGAGAAGCGATCAACATCAAATGCAGCTCACAGGAAATGACAGATTCCAAAGGTTTATTTTTCTTTCCTACCCAATCGAACATCAAACACTCGCTTTCATTTTACTTGCTAAAAAGGGGAAAGAAAAAAAATACATAAATAATACAATAATACATAAAATTAATAAAATGCAGGTGAAAACAGAAATGGATACAGGGGAAAATAATATGCATTTGGATATGTCCAAAAGGTCTTGCCTCTGACAGGCAATCCCCATGACTGCTTTGAGAGTGGACTGATGCTGCCCTAATAAACTGAAACAAGAGTAGATATGCTTTTTGAATGCCATCATCTAGATTTCACAAAAGTTACTTATGTATTTTTTATTTAGTTGGTTCATTTAGACCTAGCTTTACACAGCTATTCCCTGGAGCCTTAGGATTAAAAATTGCCATGTTAAAAGCTCTTTTACATTATGTATTTGAATTCTTGGACAGGTTGGATGACTGTGTTTTTTTAAAGTCTGGTTCTGAAGCCACGTGAGACAGTTTGATCAAACCCTTGTCTTGTTCTAGGCTGCTAAGGAATGTGGATTATTTAGCCCATGGTTTATACAGGTAAGACTGCAGTCAGTGTGAATGCATGGTATGAAAATTTCCATGCTGGTATAGCTGAATGGACAAAATCAGAACTGCTCATCACCTTCTGTAATTAAACTCAAGCGACTTCTCCCTGGGAGGCTGTCTCAGTTTAAACTTTCGCCCTTCATCTTTGTGCTTAGTGTTCTGGCGGTTGCTTTATAGGAAGCACTAGCCACAAGGGCTTAGCTAAACGGGCCGATGCACTTGGGGCTTTTGACTTGACTTTGACAAAAAAAAATGGCTTTAGTGGTTCAAGGTATTACTTGCATCTGCAGAACAGAATGTGTGTCTGTGAAGCAGCAACTTCAAGTCAGGAGTGCAGGCACTAGCAAAGAGGGGTTTGCACCGGCTGCAGCTGGGGCTAAGGCAGGCCTTTGGGTTTGTTCTTTTATGAGAAATGAGCTTTAGGCAACTGGAGTGAGAGTGCTTTAAGCTGCTGCAACAGCATGTCCCTGTGCTTGCCTCTCAGGCCTTATGTTGGCTGATGAACCCTCGGGAGAGGTTGGTTTGGATTCCGGCTGAATCGTAATCTACTGGTTGCTAAATAACATTTTGATACGCAGGAGCTCCTGGAGCGGTAATACAGACCTGCAGTGCCCTGCCCTTGGTCTCGATGGGCAGTGTGAATGCAGAGATTGCACACACGATGCACACAGACGAGAAAAGACACAGGGCCCCGATGAAAGAAGCACTCATGAGAACCTGCAGGTGAAAGAACAGTTCAAAAATCAGCTTCGTGGTAGGGAGGGCTGGCAGGTAATTAGGAACTAAGGAGTGGACAAAGGGTCGCAAACAGCTGGGAGAACTGATAATAGGAAACCAATGCCTTGTGAATCGAAGAGCTTTCAGAAAGTAACAAATACTAGCAAGCTAAGCTCTGGGATGAGATTTATGCAGAGCTCTATGTGACAAAGACCACCTAAGTACTCCATACAGAACTGGGGAAATGAGGAATTGATTACATCCCCCCCCCCCTCTTTTCTTTTGTGACCTTCAGGGGCATCTCTGTTGTATGTTTGATAGTAATCATTGCCACAATGTTTACCAACATTATCAGGCATGGTCTTACTTGTGATATAAATGGGGCCACCATAGCTCCAACACGGCACAGTGACCCACTTGTTCCCATCCCCAGGGCTCGCATTGTCGTGGGATAAACCTAAAACAGCCCAGAAAGAAATCAGATTAGTGATCTGTGATATGTGTCCTTATTTTTCCTTTTTTTTTCTTAGTTTTTCATTAGAGAGACCCATTACATTATCAAGGGTGGATAGTGGGATAAGCTATGAAAAGAAAGAAAGGCTCCTTTGGGTCTCATTTGTGCCGTTACAAATCCGTCATTTTTTGCCCCAAGTAAAGTTTTAGGGAAAGTCAGTCGAAGCTGGATGTGATTCCCCTGCTCTTTGCTTGCCCCCACCACCACCTTTTTCGCAGCTGTGCTGGGCAGCTCACATCAAAGTCACAGAGGAGAGGCTGGGTGCTAAAGGAAGAATTTAATTTATATTGCCAGGCTCTCTATCTGGAAAGCAGGAAGAAAGGATATTATATCTGCAGCCTTCAAGACTGCCTGTTTATTTATATCAACAGCACTTTTGTTTAGAAGGAGGAAAAAGAAAACCAGATCCCAAAAAGAAACCTCCAGGCTCAGAAGAATGTGCTTTGTGTATTTTCTTTTTCACACCTCCCAAACACCTGTGCCAATAAAACACTTAAGCATGTGTTTTGCTTAACTTCAGTTAACTCTTGTTAATATCAATAGATTTTAGCAAGTATACTCATGGAAGCCTTTGTTTAAATACTTTACTGGGCCATGCCAATGGAGGTAGGGTAATTCAAGAGGAGTCCAGGCATATGGCCAGAAAGGGGATTTCCAAGTCTGATTTTGATCATTGATCAAATTTGGAGAAGTATTGGTTTATGATGCAGCCATTGCAGCAATAGTCTGAACAACAGCATCCAGTTCAGAACTATTACAAGTTTAGGATTTAATCAAGCCTGATGCTGGTGTGCTCTTAAAAGAAGTATCGGACCAACACAGAAGGAACACCTTCTGTTTGCTTTTTATCACTTTACTCAATCTGGAAGGCAATATGTTTAACTCCACACAATTTTTTTTGGGAAAAAAAAGAACTAACAACAAAAAAACCCTACTTAACCTACAGAATCTATGGCTCCAAAGTTGTGTTGAAGGACAAGCTCTCTGAAGGATTAAAACTATTTGCAGACAGAACACAACAATTTCCATTAAATGAAAAAAATATATATATAATGTTATATATTACCTCGTTTACTAATATCAGTCGTTTAAGTGCTAGAAAATGTTCCTAACATATTTTCTAACTTTTGCAGGGGTTGGGGAGAGGGAAGATTGTGGGTTTTGGAAGATGGTGGTACACAACATCCTCAAAAATAATATTTTGTAGTAGCTGACCAATAGTGGCTCAGTTGAGCGTTCCTCTTCCACCTGTTCTTGTCAATTCCAACTAGTTTTCTGATTTCTTCTCTGATCTTGCATATGAAAACTGGGGCCAGGAAGCCAGAAATTCTTAATTCAAGGAAGGTGAGTTGAACTAGTCAATAAATAGAGCAGCATTGCTGACTATAGGCCAACGGTCTTTCATGCTCCAGAGCAGCTTAAAATACTTTCAGGAGGACCCACCTCTGCTGTGTAAATGTAGATGGTGTTGAAGTTTGCCGAAACCAAGGCACGCAGCATGAAGAGAAACCCAGTCGTGCCTGTGCTAGAGAGAAAGCCGTGTGGAGCAAAGAGTTAGTATTGCTGAACGGGGAGCAGCAGACACACAGCCTAATACATCCACGGTGCTAAGGCTTTTACCAGCTTAATAGAAGGGAAAGCATAAAGAAAAGTTGATTGCTGACAAGTATAATCTTTCTTTAGTCTGTTGTCAAGGCACCTTTGACAAGGGGCTATTGCACATTAGGTTTCCTTTGGGCCCGTGTCAGAGGCTGGAGGGAATGATCTGAACAGGACCGTTGTGGCTCAGCTGGTGCCTTCAGCATTATGGTAAAATCTTCCAGCCCAGCCCTTGCTTTTGGTTCCTCTGTAAAACTGTTGCAAGCAAATATGATGGCCCAGCTGAAAACAGCAATAATAGCAGTACAGGGGCCAGTGCCTTAGTGAACAACTGTAAGCTTTGTGACAGGGGATCAGTTAGCTTAACAACTATTTGCAACCTCCCACTCCAGCTCCCAAATATTTGAGCCAGCCTGCAGGGCCAGTGGCCCATGGGGCAGGCAGCGGGGCTGGTGACCAGCCAGCAGGCTACTGAACAGCTTAGAGGAAACTACAACCTGAAGCCCTCTTGATTTTCAGTAACAATTAAGCTCTTCCAGCTTGAGAGGGGTCTTTCTTACACATCCTCACAACTCAATCTGATAATTACAGCACCCATGGAAGTCTTGCCCTTGGTGCCTTGAATGCCTGAATCTACTAGTTAGAGGAGACATATGTAGCATTGACAAAAACAAAAGGGAGGGGGAAAAAAAAGAGACTGAAAGAAAAATATGACTTTTCTGGTGGATGTTCTTCACATCACTTTTTATTTTCCAGACTGCACAAGAAAGCAGATAGTTGTATGCTTAGGGGAAGCCGTGGGGACTCAGTAATACAAGGGAGTTGCTCTGCACACCCCTGCACTGCAGCATCTGGGAAGTGCAGAGAACCAGAGGGATTTTCAGGTGTACAAGAATTACTGTCCTGACTGGTGACCTGAGAATACCATAGGTACTGCCCTCTTCCCTCAGCATTGCACTCCTCCCCCCCCGCCCTCTTTCCCCAACAACACCCTTAGCAAGACTACCTTGAGGTGCAGATATTAAGGAGAAGAAAGAATAGCGCTGTACATCCCATGGTGACACACAAGCTCAGGCGTCTTCCAAGGAAATTGATGCCAAGAATGTTCAAAGGATTTACTGGAAATATAAAGGAAAACTGTAAAATGTTAGATGACCTAACTGCAATGATTTTCTGTCTTGATAGACCTTTTACACCTCAAAAATACGTCTCTGCATCCCCAGTACCTCCCAAACGCTCTACAAAATGCACAAACCCTGTAATTCCTTTCCTGTATCCAGATCCTGTACTTTGCCCCCATGTCCCTTTTTTGTTTGTCCTTCCCCTCAGAGGATGAAGCCTGTCCTCTGAACTTGCCCCTCTGTACTGTGGCAGCACATCAGCTCTGGTCCTGAGCCATGAGAAGCACAGGCAAGGAAGGCATTCAGTTACATCAATGTGGCTATTTGCAATCCTTGCTTATTTATGACTTTCTGAAAACTACGTGTCTGGGAATTAGGGAAGCCAGGCTTGGTTCTGGCAAGTTAAGAGGAATTTCTCCTGGAATTTAGCCAAGGCTAACTGCAAAGGACGATTTTGGCTCTGGTGTTGGGAAGAACTCTTGCTGAAGTTGAATTATTCACCTGGGGAGCAATGCCCTCCCTTTCCCCTTGCCACCAGCTCATGGCCTGTGTCCCAGACCATCACTTGAAGAGCACTTGCCAGCAATGCTGAGGACATTTCAACCCCTGGCACGTCACTAAATGCATGCTAAGCTAAAAATCTTTGCAGTGAGTGTTGTCTGTCTGTAAAAAGGGAACAGCAGGGCAGGGAGGAGAGGTTACGTGCGATCTCTCCAACTGTGCTGATGATCATGGTCTGGTAGGCAGCGGGGCCAAACAAGCGGCAATGGCAGGGGCTGTGGCTCTCCTCAGAGTCACCGACAGCGTCCCGCACCGGTGGTACCGTGGAGCCACAGATGAGGTCCCGCTCCAGTAACTCAGCACTGGCCAAGATGACGCCGTAATAAGCAAACGCAATGCCAAGCCTGTTGGGGAGAAATGCTGAAGTGAGTGGCAGCAACTATGGGGAAAGTAAGGAAACCGAAATGCAGCAAGTTTCAGGTTCCCTGGGACCCCAGCTGAGTGCACCAGCTCTGCCCCCCTGCTCACTGGACCCCCTTAGCCTGACCCAGCGACTGGGGTGGCCACCAGGTTACTGGTCACCCCATGCATGGCACACCAGTACCAGCTACATCCATCCACTTCTCTTCCTTGGAGGACCACACTCGAGCTCATAGCCTGTCTTTTTGCTTGATCTTTAGTGCTGTTTCTTGCGCTGGGGAGAGCATGTCCCTTCGGTCCCTGTCCTCACACAGGGCTTAAGTGGAGACATTTCTAAACCACCCCTTCCCAGAGGACCAGGGAGTCTCAACATCAGACCCCGATGCTTGTAGCTCACATGAAGCAATTGTCCAGGGGTTTTAGACCTTATCCTTTCTGCCCAGGGATTTACAAGAGGAGTTTTCATTAGCTGGTTGGAGAGGCTCACATTGCACCCTGGCTCGCTGTCAAGAACACAGCATTGGCAACGGCAGCCTCACTGTGTCATTATCAAGTAATTCAGCACAGACCTAATCATAAGCAGGCCGACAAGTAATTTTCACTTTTTTTATTCCCCCTCTGGCAGCTTCAGAAACAAGCAGCAGAATCTGGGCTAGGAAACAAGCTACCCGGGGAGGCAGGGGATGTTTGGGGCACAGAGGGTGGGAATGCAAACCCAAGAACACGCCAGCAACTACTAGGGGCATGGGGAGAGAAAAGAAGATTAAAGAAAATTAAAAAGAAATTTCATAACACTCATACAAGTTGAGGGGGGGGGAAACATAAGAAATTCAAGGCCTGATTTAGCGACGTTTTGGGTCAGTGGGTTCCCATGGACCCATTATTTATACATTTCCATTCCAGACAGCAAAGTCAATGAAACATGTTTTACCCATACGTACAGCTACCGGAACATTGCAATATGAAACCCCTCTCTCCTCAATCTTAATTTTCTCCAGCAAGTGGCACTGGTAACAGTTAATGAGTTTCTGTCTGAGACATTTCATGGACAAGTTGGCTGGCCTGCAAAGGTGGTACATTTTTGCTCCTCTGAGGAGGAACAAGTCTACGCCAATAAGAGAAGTGGAGCCACTGGCACGTATCTGGTGCACGCTGCAGGCTGGCATGGGCTGGCTCCTGCAGCTCTCGCCCAGCTCCCACCCCACCTCCCCTGAGCCAGCCTGTCCTGAGGAAGGGCTCATGGCACCCTGCAACATCCTGGAAGTCCAGCCTTCTTCTGCCTCTATTAACACCAACTGACGGGGTGTCTGAGCTATGGTCTGAGATCAGGACAAGCCCACCGTGACCCGTGCCCACATACTCCCCCTCCAGCTGCCAAGGATCTGTGTTCGCCTTCTGAGGTGTAAGTGGTGCCTTGTAATGGCACAGTCAACAGGAGACTTCTACTCCCTGTGCATGTTCAACTGAGAGAATGAGCTGATAAGCAAGAGGAAAAAAAAAAAATAAAGACTTTTTTTTACCATATGATCCATATCTGCAAAGTTGTTCTGAGGTATTTGGGGTGGATGAGGTCCTTGAATCTTCCTCCTCTTTCCTGCAAATCATTTGATAGAAATAGAAGGTTTTAAAAATATTTTATACAGGGGTGAGTGTTCTGCAGCAGCAGCTGGTACCCCAAGCCCTGCTGCCCCCACCCCAGGCTGCTGATAGCACAGAGGGTCTTACAGATGGTGCAGCACAGCACTCCATCAGCCCTCCAGAGAGGAAAGCCCCTCTTCCCACTGGATGCCCACAGGAGGCCAGGATGCAAAGGATAGAGGGGAGGAGAAGACAGCACCCTATACACCCCAGCCCCACAGGACCCTCCCTCCAGCTCCCAGTGCTCCAGCCCCACCATGACCATCACTGGAGGAGGACCTGGTTGCCAGTGAGGTGGCCAGCTGGGGCTGCCAGCCGCTCCCATTGCCCCCCGTGCTGGGGAAAGTGGCCCATGTGGGGGGCTTGCATGTGGAGCAAGTTTGCGGCCATGTGCATCTCGCCGGGAGTCCTGAGATGCTGGTGAGTGGAGTTGGGAGACAAGAAGGCACTGGGGGCTCTGCCTGCCCTGCTGCTCCCCTGGAGCTGGCAGCTGCCTCAGCGTCCCACCACCGAGGGGAGACAAGTTCAAAGGGACAGTTCTGGTTGCCTTTAGTTTTCTTTTTCCTCATCATTGGTTAAGCCTGAGAGAGTGCACAACGAACAAAAAAATCCTTCGCACAGCCAATGCGAGTCCATTACATAAATTCAATTAAACTACAGGGAAGCTTTAATCCTAACTAATTCCAATACAATAGCACCATCTTGCATGAATTGCTAAGGACAATGCTTGGTGCCTGTGGGATTGAATAAGCACCAAAGAGGTCCAGGAAAAGGACTTAAAAGAGCTGGATAACAATTTTGAGGCCACGGACAATAGTTTTGTCCAATCTTCTTCTCTTGGGGGGTCAAAGGAGCCACCCAAAGAAGTCCTCCCACACTGCAGTCAGCAGGGCCCAGGCGGGGGATAAGAGGGAGCAGCCGAGGGTGGGGGTGCCTGGTCCCCAGCTCCACTTCTGCCCAGCCTGCAACACTGACATGTGCTTTTGGTCATGTCGGTCCAGAAGTGGTCAACTCCTGAGCTGCTTGGCTGCTTAGAGGTGGAAACAGCTGTAGCTCTGAAATGGCCTCTCCTGCTTTGACCCTCTTCTGCTGGTCAGTGGCTCCACACTCAAGGACTTGGAGTCACAGAATCACAGGATCACAGAATGTTAGGGATTGGAAGGGACCTCGAAAGATCATCCAGTCCAATCCCCCTGCCGGAGCAGGAACACCTAGATCAGATCACACAGGAACGCATCAGACAAGCCCAGCCAGTGGCTGGGAGAAGTCTCTGGGACCAGCAGGTTGATCTCACAGCCTGACCAGACACAGCCCTGAGAGGAACCCCGAGGGGCAGGTGCCAGGTCTCATGGCAACAGGGACCCCTGGGGGGTGGATGGGCAATAAGGAAGAGTGCACTTTGCTGGCAGCTCTTTTTGTGGTAAAAGAAGCAAATCTTTTCTCAGCAAGGTATTTATGTGAGCAAAAATGAAAAAAATGTGAAAAAAGCAGAAACCCTGATTCCATTTTGAGGGCCAAGATTATTGTCTCTCCAAAAGAAAAATGACATCTTCACCATCACATTCAATAGTCGTTTGGTGAGAAACTAGGTGCAGAGAGTGAGAGAGGGGGGGAGAGACATGCTTGGTGGTCCTGCTCCCTCCTGAGCCCCAGATGCCTGCAGCTCGGCCCAGGAAAGAGGGGCTGGGCAGTGCCACGGGCATGGCTTACCTTGGTGGGCTCCCTCAGCACCCCTTCAGGCATTGTTGCCCCATTCATCTTGGCTATCTTCCGCAGCGTGGCCAGGGCAGCTGCCACGTTTCCCGTGGAGACGTTGTACCGTGCTGACTCTGGGATGAACTGAAAGCAGAGCTACATCAGAAAGCCTTTCTGCCCCTTTCCAGCCATGCAACCCTACGCACCGCTTCCCATCGTGCCCAGGAGCCCATCCAGCTTAGCACGAGACACTGCCTGATCTGGAGCAGCCCTTTACCTGCCCTCCTCCCCAGCCATGCCCTGGGGCACCCCAACATATCCCAGCTCCCCATACCCCATGTTGGAGGACTGACCCTGCCCAGAAAACGCATTTTTCGGACCAGCCCCCAGAGGCCTGCTACAGAGCTGTCTGCAGCAAGCACTCATGAGAGGGCAAGGCCAAAGGAAAGGATTTAACAATACCCCTAATAAGTTGAAATTCTAAACCAGGATGTGTTACTTATTCAAGTGAAAAACTTGGAAGACTCAACAAGGCCATTAAAAAAAAGGAAGACAATGATAAAATTTAGGAACAAACATTTGCAATGTTCACCCATACCTGGTGCTCTCCACAAAATGAAATACCTTTGTATTAAATTATGTCTCTGTTAAATTATAAACAATTACATGTGTAACACTGAAGCAGAAATTAAAGACTCCTTTTTTTAAAGGTATGTATGTTGACTGTGTCTTTTTTTTTTCCTCTGGACTGAAAACTTTTGCTACCCATTTTTTCTGTCAAAAATAAACAAGGAAACCAAACATCAAAGATATATGAGCGGATGTTCACAGCGATCTTGTGTTTGACTGCCCAGGTATCATCACCCCAGATGGACTTGTGCATTTTTTCAACTGCAGGAAGGGATTTCACATTGGCACCGCTTGCACCAGCCACAGATTAGCACTGCAGTGCCCACAAGTAACTAGGGATATTCCACATCACTCCCCACAAATAAGACAATCCTCACATCGCAGGCTGATATTTCTGAAGCATGAGTAGAGCTGGGAAAGCTGTGGTTGACCCTGACACCCATTTGCTGTGTGAACGCTTTACTGAGGCTTCTTTCCTCAGTGCTGGCAAATGTAAAGACTGAAGAGGACGTGCTGTGGCCAGAACTAGACAGAGGGTACTGTGAGTTTGTGCACATTCTGTCTACCCTGCCTTCCTCTCAATGCCTGACCCATCACTGTGGTATCTGGGTACTGCTGGCAGCCTAGACAGCGGAGCCCATGGTGCTGGAGGGCTGCAGCAGGGCAGCAAAGCCAGAGGTTGGCAAAGCAAGGCAAAGCCAAGCCATCACCTGCAGGGTGACATCTCCCCAGCATCTGGTCTGCAGCCACCCCCCAGGTTATCAGGACCTTCCCAAACCCCCCACGTGAGAGGGCTGAGGTGCTGAAAGGAGGAAACAAGGACAGGTCCAGGTTTGTGTGGGGTGGAAGGTGGTGCTTCTTGATACCTGGAGAGATGCCAAGGTGCTGGTGGTGGGGCGGGGAGCAGGGAGAGAGGCTCATCCTACCTTAAACACCAGAATAAGAAGGATTCCAGGGATGGAGGCAATTCTGATCAGCCACCGCCAGCCGATGGTTGGGTTCACCACTGATGCCAGGCCAACGATTAACAAGGATCCTGCCAACCAAAACACCTTTCCGAGGGAAAGGAAGGGGTTAAAACATGAATGCATGGAAAGACTTTTTTGTTTTCTTCTCTCCTGGTCTGATCTCACAGATAAGTGAGAATCTGTGCTGGGGAGCGCAGCAGTTCGAGCCATCCCACGGCTGCGTGAGAAGCTGAGCTTGGGTTGAAGGAAAGAGGGAAAGAAAGACAAGGACTTGGGGAGGGATGGCTGAAGACAGTCTTAATTATCTCCATCTGAAAATAGATAACTTGCTGTGGTTGCCATTGTACTTAAAGCCACTTCTTTTGTCCTTTCAGTCACTTCTCTGCTAATGTTCATGCCTGTGAATTTTCCTCTTGTCTAAACCTCTGTGGGGAAGCAGCAGATTTACAAGCACCAAAGGCAAAAAAAATGAGCAGACTTCCACCGCTGGAAGTTGATGGGTCTCCAGTAGACTCAATGCCAACATGTATCAATGGAGAATCTGCCCCCCCCAATCTGCAAGTACATTCCTCCCCAAAGTTCACTTGTTGCCACTAGGAGATGTGTCCCTTTCCAGTGGACCACCCAAGGGAGCTCAGCCAACACAAAGCACAAACAAATACACAGCTAGATCATGAGCAATCTGTGGGCAGACATAACAAAGTTTTGGGGAGAAATACAAGATTATTCTTTTTTATAAACCTTTGTGTTTCTGATGACACTTCGGTAATGAAGCCCTGGGATCAAAGAGGCAGTGAAGAAAAGCAAATGATCCCTGCCATGAAGACCATATACAAATACAGATGAATTCATGTGCTCAGTGAGACCATTGTAGATCATTTGCACATGCAGAAAGTGCCTACTGCAGAAATCTGGAGTAAGCAACAACCCCAGTCACGCTTGCTATGGTCTTTGCCCAGCAAGCAGTCACAACCCTCCCAGCATGTCTCTCTGGTCGAATTTGGGACTATCTGTGCTAGGTCTGTCCTGTGCAGAGCCCCATGCAGTCCCTGAGCAGGGACAGCGAGAGATGCAGATTAGGACCTCATCTGGGAATCACCTCATTAACCATTTGCTGTCACAGGGGGTCCAAAGAGAGGCAGGGATGAGGCCAGGCTTGGAGGGGTACAGTGGTGCCAGTAGCCCCAGTGCCTGCTGGACAGCCCATCTGTACCAGCCCCATTAGAGCAGACAGTGCAGTTATCGATAGGGCAATGAAGAGGATAGGTGTCAGCCATCACTCAAAGTCCCCATGCAATGTTTGAGACATCCCATTATTTGAGAAGATATTGCCTCTCTTCTGCAGGCAGCTGCCTGTGTACGTCTTTATAAATGCAGACACCACACTCCAGGGTGCAGGAGGCTGCAAGCACCCGCTCGGACCCAGACAAGTGCGAATACTCTGGGAGGAGGGCTGATGTGCTGGAAACCTGCCTTCCAAACAGCAGCAGAACAAATCTCCTGGGACTTGTGATGAGAAGAAACAGCAATGTG
This sequence comes from Syrrhaptes paradoxus, assembly GCA_013400615.1. NCBI lineage: Eukaryota > Metazoa > Chordata > Aves > Pterocliformes > Pteroclidae > Syrrhaptes > Syrrhaptes paradoxus. The sequence goes on from VZTO01017650.1 coordinate 50,648, forward strand.
CTCACTCTTACCTGAGATAAGGGCAGCATGTATCCTCGGTATTTGGTGGGCAAAAATTCCATTTTTATGATAAGCCTAGAAAAAGGGAACAAAAGGCAGAAATACAGCAACAAAGAGAAGTTCTATATTGATCAAGTAGTAGTTCAGCTCAGTAAGTGCTGGACGTTGCTGCCTGTGGACAGAGTTCCATCCCTTTTCCACTACTGAGCACCCAGAGACTGGGGATCCTTGCTCAATATGCCTTCCACTTGGACAGGCACTGAATTTTTAGTGAATCTTTTTTTCATTAAATAAAGAAAACAGTCCCTTCCACTTTTTATCAGATGGTTGGATAGCCCTTGGGGGAGGACATGGCACCAGCATCTCTCAAGCTCACATCTGTGAATTGTGCTTCCTTGGCTGGAAAGAGAGAGAGGTTGGGAGGCACCCACGCTGGTTCCTTCTGCTTCAACTGTTGAAGTGTTTATAAAATGAGCAATTTCCCTCCATCCTCATTAGGCTCATAAGCAGCCTCCACAGCCAGGGAATGCAGGGGAGGCAGTCCCGGGAGCTCAGCAGATGCACAGCTCAGGTCCACGGTGCCTTCTCCTCCCAAAAGCACCCATCTCCCACCCAGACTTTGCTCAGCAAAGGGCTCTGGGGTCAGTGTGACCATCTTTGGGCTTTCCTGCATGGGCAGCAACCAGGCTTTGAGGAACTACGGAAGATGCTGAAATGTTGCAATTGCTTCCCTGAGACAGTCGAAAGAAATAATTTATTTTGTCAGGGTCCTTGTGAAGTCGTTGTTAATATTGTGAATTTCTCCTCTCCCCCTCCACGTCCCCCTTTCTTCCCCAACAGGGCAAAAAGTTTCATTTGAGTGGGAACATTTTACATCAGTTCAAGAAGAATTTGCTACTTAAGCAGAATTGTTGTGACTTTTTTATGAGGAAGCAGCCTTTGCTCATCTGTTACCTATCTAATTCTTTTTATAATATATGTGCTTAATAATCCCTCTGTTACTGGTTTAATGTAAACCAGCTGCCCCCTCTATTCCAGGGCTTGGGAGTCCTTGGAAATTGCAATTTAGGTCAATAGACCAGGATTCAGTGAAATTACAGAATGGCATTTTGTTTTAAGGCAACATGGGAATTTGCTTCCCCTTTCCCCTTCCAGCCCCCACGGAGGCCCCTTCCCCGCCACCTCCTCCAGGTCACTGAGCAGCCAGAGTTTATCAGGCTCAGCACAAGGGAAACCGGGCACTCTGCCAAGGTCACCAAAACGAGCTGAAAGGCCTTTCTTGCTGTAAACCCAGGAACTCAGCCCCTCCGGGTCCATGGGTGCCTCCGCTATCCTCCCTGTGAAGGTTGGCTTGTGCCACAAGGGGCAAAACGATGGCCTTACCCTTGCGCGTGTCCTGCCACTCCACCGCCTACCATGGCCCGCAGGAACACAAACCAGATGTAGGATGGGGCAAACGAGGTCAGCAGGGAGAAATAGGATGCCCAGAGGAATGAGAGAAGCAGAATCTGAAAAAGGGGAAAAATTAGGGTCATCAAAGCATGGGCTCAGCCAGGCGCATGGCTCCTGTGGGGTCAGGAAAAGGACGTGCAGCCCCCAGCACTCACTCACCTTCCAGCGGCCATACCTGTCAGCCAGAAGCCCAAGCACTATGCTGAAGACTGTGTAGCCAAAAAACACCATCTAAGGCAAATTGAAACACAGCTGCGGAGAGCCCACTCCCAGCAGCACCGGGCAGCCCTGCTCTTTGAACTGTGGGTGGTGAATGTGTTCCGAGCAGCAGGATGAACTGCAGTGCCCAGAACCACGAGCGAGGTGGCTTTCAGGGGTTGACTTCCTCCGCGTAGGCACTCACTGTTTCAGCCCTCAAAGCCGGGGGTTGGATTGCAAGGACTTCAAAACAAAAATAAAGAAGTGGGGACTCATTTTGACATTATAGCTCTGGGCAAGGACATGTGCTCAAGTCAGCTCACTTTCTGGTTTTCTAGTTACGGTTCTGTTCTTGTCCCTGAGAGGAGGCCCTGGGATTTTATCTGGTTCACTGGGAAATGCAACGTACAAAGCCTGTGGTGGTGCCTCTGACAATGACCACAAGGTGGATGACCTGCATGGGGGGACCACAAGTCACTCACTGTCGTCACTAAAGCCACCTGCCAGTCTTGAAGCTGCCACTCGCATCGGATCAGAGGGGACACAACAGCTATTAGCATGATCTCCATGGCTTCAACCACCTTCGGGAATGAGCGTACGCATTAGCAAGAAGGGAAGCCACAAGGAGCCCATGGGGGAAGGTCCCTCATTCCTACCAAACCTGGAGGCACAGCAGTCCAACCATCTCAAAACAGCCTGTGAAGCCATGGTGCCCCTATAGTGGCCTGATCTGAAAGACGTGAGCACTTGGAAACAGGGAGAGGAGGGGAGAATGGTGCACCTAGATAGCAGGTATCGAGGTACACTGTGTATCTAGGAAGGCTGGAAAGGCTCATCCTTTGCAGAGGAGACTCTTACCTAGCTGTGCTAGTGGAAGATCTTCAACTATCTCTGGAAACCAAGCTGCTTGGTTAGGTACCCAGCTGTGAATTCAGGCATCTAACACAAAGATAACCTCTTAAAATTTTGATTGGAAACTTAATTGCTCCATTGGACAGGCTCTTTGCCCCAGCAGCTGGTTTCAGTTAAGAAATGAGCCTATCGTTTACACAGAGCTAGAGGCTTTTACACCTCAGCTGCAGTGATCCTCATGGTGATGTCCCCACTGCATGTTTACCCCAGCCTGGCCTCAGGCTTTTGCCCTAGTTCCCAAACCAGACACACCATTAACCCAAGATCCTGGCAGTTGGGAAATTTTTCAGGTAGCCAAGGGTGAGAGGACAGCAGCCCTCCCGTGACAGATTGCACAGGGCTTGGGTGACCTGGGGATGAAAAGTGCTGTCAGGAGGCTGAACCCAACCCTCAGGCACTACTGAAGATGTGCCCTGTCAGTGCTGCCCAGTGGGACAGTGCTCCAGGGCAGGGACCAGGCCAGGATGCTCTGGACCAACCTGCTCAGATTTGCCCTGAAATAGGTCTGATATCAGTTGTGGCCAATATCTACTTTAGCCAAAGATGACAACAGCAGAAATCCTGCTTGAGAAGGTATGTGTGGAAAAAAAAATGGGCTGCAGTATGTGCTCATGGTGCTTATGGTTGTTATTGCACGGTAATAAGGAAAATGAGAAAAGCATTTTTTCAGTCCAGTGCAGATGGCTGCAAACACCTACCCCAGTGCTGCCCATGATCAGGAAAAGCACAATGTGGAACCTCCCAAACCCAATGGTTTCCACAGCTTCTTGCATTGTAAATGTCTTCTGCCCTGAACACCAAAGGGAAGGAAACACAAAGACAAAAACCACGTCAGCAGCCAAATTGTGCCTCCGCTTTATGAAATGACAATGCTTTTCATGCTACTGTGGGATCACACCAGGGAAAAGGCTGGGAACTTCTGCCAGTTGTGTGTCCTCTGAGCAGCCCCTGGGCATGCTGGTGGCCGAGCACCAGTAGCCATGAGTCTCAGTCCCTCTGCACCCCTGGGATAGGGACACCCGCTCCCAGCACGGGCGATGTGAGCTGGCGGGCTGCCCTAGCCCTAAACCCTGCAAGACGAGCATAGCTGGGAGCTCTGGGCTCAGTTTGTCTCCTAAGCCTTTTTTTCTGGCTTTCCCCAACATTTCAGGAGCAAAAAAAGCATCTCAAGATCAGAGCTGAGACACCTTTGTAAACAGACCTGGCAGAAAGCTTTCAGTATATGTACACTTTTAAGCTCTTATTTAGGTAAAGTCAGAGCTGCATAAATTTTGCTGTCAGGCCATCTATTTCCCAACTAAATCATCTCAAACCCAGCAACATTACCTCTAAAATGGAATAGAACTTACTGCAGAATTTCAGGAGGAAAATAATTTTTTTCTTTTGCAAACACAGGACTTTTTCATGCTTTTCTAGGTTTTTTTAACTTTAAAATACTTTTGAAATAGAATAGATTCTTTTTTTCTTTTTAAATAAAGAATCCTTAAATTACCAACATAATAAAATGTTTACACAAAGCAGAGGCCTGAGAAAAACCAAGCCAGTCAGCTCTTCCCACCACCACAGGTAGCAGTCACCAGCCTGGTAGCTGTGATGGGAGGGGAGCAGTATGAAGCTGAAGCTTGTGGCTCCCTAAAACCTCTATTTAGGGAGCCAGAGTGCCAAGACTGGGGACCTTCCCTCTACCTGAGCTAAATGAGGACCCAAATTTCTAGTCCTACCAATACACACCCACCTCTTGGGGGTTCTTGTCTCTCTGTGTGTATTTCCTCCAAGCCAACAGCATTTTCTGCTTCTTTTGGTGTGGTGGTCATCTCAGCTCCTGCTAGGGTCCACCGTCACTGTTGGGAAAGGCTGGGATTTAACTGTGAAACCTCTGGACAGTCACAAAGCCATCTGAGCAATAAGCCAGCAAAGTAGCTTCCCATGCTGGAGTGGAAACATTCAGATATACTCAAACACGAGCTTGATTCAGGAAGATGCTGGGCTATGTCCCTCCCCATAGTGGTTGTGGTGAAAAATACACAGAAGCTTCACAAGGTGAGTTAGCTGAACTGACAGAAATCAGTCATCACACTGCACTGGCTGTTTTTATGGAAACACAAGAGAGCGTGTGATGACTTCCCCAGCCCAGAGGTGAGTGAAATGCAGAGACAGCCAAAAGATGCTGCATCTCAAAGCAACGAGATGTGACATGACCAGCAGCAGGTTGCCCCCATTGGAGGCAGAAATTGCTACCCCTTGGGAGCTGGGGTGGAGTGAGAAGTAGAGGTGCTACACTCCATAATTGCTCAGCCCTATGGGAGCACCCACAGAGGCAGAGCTAAGGGGTAGGAACAGTCATGCCGAGGAGCAGGGTGGCCCAGCCTGCTCCACTAACTCCGGTTGCCCTGGGACGGCATGGCTAGTGAGTGGCAAGCACCAAACTCCTGATCAGCCAGCCTGTACCTTGCCAGCACAGTGCTTCTCACTGCAAACCTGATCCCCTGCCTCACCCCACCACCACACTAATCCCCATCCTCTGTGGTCAGCAGCAAACACAGCCATGCATTCTGGATTGCAGCAGGGGAGAGCTGGCTTCCTCTGCTGGTGTTTTGGGTTTCCAGTGATAGATCCCATGGCTTAATCACAGCTGCTTTTTTTGATCAGAAAAGCTCATCTTAGTCCCAGGAAAGGGATTAAGCACACCGCTTGCTTTAACCCCCAAGCTTTCCTTCTGAGTGCATGCTCAGATATTGGGGTAGGGGACTCAACCCTTCTTCAATCTGATGACACCCTCTCCTTTGATTCCTTCCCTTCAGGGGTGCTGGACTTGACCCAGGCAGCATTCACGGACACCCAGCAGTAATCAGGGAGGCTGCAGTAGGGAGAGAGCTTGAGGGAACTAATGACCAAGAGCATCTAACGAACGATACAAAATCCGAGCTGAGACAGAGGGCAGCACGCACACAGAAAGCATGGAGTTACAGTACTCCTAGGCTGGATACCTTAAAGGTACAGTTATAATGAGGTCATTAAGGGCTAATGGCAGATGAGTGGGTTGGGTCACATACACTGACCTTGCTGTTACAGATCATTACCGTCCAGCACCCAAGAGGGCATGCAGGACATTGCTTACAACTATCCCTCAGCAGTGTCCTCAGGGGCATCAATATCTGCCGGCACATGGTGCCAGCAGCTGACCATGCTGGCCACCAGCTGGGGACCAATTCCAAGTGGAACCAGCTTAAGAGCAACCAAACAAGGTGCTTGGAAGAGCCTGTCAGACGAGGTAAAGCTCTACTGCATGGCTGAGTCACGAAGGGCTTTGCAATAACAAAATCTGTGGAACTGGTTTTCTCCTTTGCTGTTCCTTCATGATTAGGGAGGGACCTGCAAACACATTCTGCCCTAAGCTGCCACATCATGCCTGGGTCTGGTTAAACAGCCAGCGATGGGCACAGCCCAGGGCTCTGGCAAGCCCCCAGTCCTGGGGCAGGACAAGGATCAAGCCCTGGGCCCTGGCCCACCCATCCTGATGCTGGGATAATCTGCAATTTTTTTCTGAAAGGCACTGGAGCATTTCACTGGTGCTCACTGATGCTGGGTCACACGCCACCATTCTGGGAAGTGCTGCAGCTCTTCCAGAAAAGGGGAGGAAACCTCCTGATGAGGCTCAGGTGCTCACGCAGAAGGGTGCAGTGCCACCTCTGACACCCCACTGTAGCCAAGACACCCCAGAGGCATCAGGGTGGCACCCCTGGGACCCCCACACTGCTCTCAAATAGCAGTGGGTGGGCAGGTGGGATAACTTCTCTAGCATCTCAAATAACACCAGAAATCTGTGCAGGCACCTGCATCCCCTTCTGTCCAGGTATTGGGGCAGCTGGAGCAAAATTAACTCATCCATAAGCAGACAAGAAGCCACTGTTCAGGTAAGTCCCTGGCACTGTACACCATTTATGTCCAAAAGACAGAGATTTAGATGCAACACTTCAGTAAACCTCCTAACGGTTCCTACCAAACCCACAGTTTGCTCTTCCCAAAACTCTGTTTGCCTTGGTGGAGCAGATAGTGTTTATTACACCTCTTCAGGGAGTCACACATTTCCCACTGTTTGTAAGCCCTGCTGGATATACCAAATGCCAATTATATGAGCCAAAAGAACAGCAGTGACAAAGCTGCTGCTGGCAGGGAAAATAACAATCCTCCACCCAAATCAAGCAACTAAGAGCGCAGTGAAACCACTGCTGGGACCCAACAGAAGGATGCCGTGACCCCACACTGGAGGGCTGCAAGGCCACGAAAGGCACACAATATGCAATGCTGCCCATGAGACCAGCTGGGAATTCTGTCAGAAAAGTCAGAGAGATTCTGCACATGATATACAAATGATCAGATACCCCCACTATTAAGCTAAGGTTTGATCAAACATTTTTCTCTTTTTTTTGAGTGAAGCTTTCTTACCTCTGCAGTGTCTCAGGCATGGAGGAGCAGACCTTTTTTCTTTTCTGATCATTTCTTTCCCTTCTGTTATTTTCTGTTTACAGTATTGGCAGCACGTGGGTTTGGGATCCAGCTCCCGGGAGTCAGGTTTCCTCCTTGCTGGGCACAGGCGAGTTCCTCTCCACCCACATCCGCCATCCAGCCGGTGCTGCAGGCGGGGTGCCCCAGTGCTGACCTGTGCTGGTCCATGGCACCTCCAGGTCCTCCACAGGGGCTGCCCACCACAGGTGATGGTGCTTGCCCATCCCTTCTGGTGGTGACGACCCCAGGGAGATGGAGGGAGGATTCGGGGACGACATTCCTATTGCAACACCAGCAAGATTTTGGCTGCCAGGTTTGGAGGCAGGTTCTGCAGTGCCAGTGCCCATGGAAGGTGCCTTTGGCAGCCCCTGCAAAGCCAGGGCACTGCAGCCACCAGGCCCTCTAAGGCCAGGTGAAGCCAACTCACACGCCAGCACCATGGAAAATAATGAGGCTTGTTCATCTGTTTCATCTTCCTAAATTTCCCGACCAAGTATCAAACTGCGGGGAGCATTCATGGCTTAAACTCTCACAGTAATCCTGACCTTACTGTGCAGCAAATCTCAGTGCTACAGGTTGTGTTGGCCAGTGAATCCAAGCTACAATAGGTATGTGCTCTTGGCTAGGAGTGTACTACTCAATTGTGTTGGCATTGATGAAGGCCAGCAAAGATGTTGGGATGGTTTTTTTGTCTCTCTCATGAGGGTTCCCAAAATCCTTTTGTTCTGAAATACATCCACTGAACTAGCATTAATGCTGCAATAGTTTTATCAAAGCATGTAACTCCCACACCAAATCTCATGCTTCCAAGCATCAGGAAGACATTTCTTACCAGCCAGCCTATGCTATTTCACAGCCTGATTTTACATCTTCTTCTTAATAATATCTAATATTCAGCTACAGTCTTTATTGGCATCTGCTGAATCAGATGCGTGATCCAGGCTGCCAGATCCATACCATTATGTTTTCATTGTAAAAACTCAGACAGTGTGCGTGCAATCACAGGAGGGTGCAGATGTTTCAGCATTCCAGCTTCCCAGCACAGAATGAAAAAAAAATACCAAAATACCAGTGAAATTCTCAGCCACAGAGATGTGCTTTCAGCCCAGGTGTTTGGGATTGAACAAAGGGATACTATTTCTGTTACATTTTTTTAACCATCTCATTATATTTTAGTTATTTACCATGGAAATAACGAAAATACTGGCCTGAGTGAAGCATGAATTGAAATGTTTACATGTATGAAAGCTCCAGGACAAACAAAAGAGCAAGGGCAAGAAGAAAGGTCTCCATGGTGGCCAAGGACATGATGGAGAGCTTTCATATTTTGTAAACACTGAAGAAAGTGCTGTTTGCTGCAGGAGCCAGAGGACAGGCTTCAATGAACTGTTAACTCTTGAAGTTTATGAAAGCTCAGTTCAAAAACCAGTTCATCCTCTCCAGTCCAGAGGACCTGAGAGACTGGACAAGAACTCAATACCTGGCTTTCCTCATCTTCCACATCACCAAAGTCATCCTGGTGGGAGGGTCTGGCCACACATAGTAACGGCTCTCACGAGAAGGAATAAAAAAGCCAGGAGAGAATGAGTTCGAGTGACTGAAACCAGTTTGATTGACCTTGTTATTAATTTCCCTTCCTACATGGTCATTCACTGTGGTTTTTTATATTAATTTCCTACAAAGTGATTTAACTCATATCACCAACTCTCCGAAACAAACACCTTCCTTGCAATGCGATGAGCTTTGGATCCAGAAGCACCCATTCCTCTCTAGGCACTGATTCCGAGTCTGCCTCGGAGGGGCATGCTGAGGTCCTGACTTGGGAAGAGCTCCCAGTCGGGTAATTGTAAGTCACACCTCCTCCAGCAATGGGTAAAGTCCAGATAAAGACACTGGGGTGTTGTACCAAGGTATTCTTGTAACAGTGGTCTCTGCTGGATCTGACCACATCTGGTGGCCACGTTCACAGCACCAGCTGTGTGGGGGAACAGGCAGTCACTGCCCAGCTCCAAAACCCCCTTTATCTTCTACAGGAAAACCTTTAAAAAAAAAAAAAAGCACTCTGAAACATTTATGGGTTTTTAAAGAAGTCTTTAAAACAACCCAGATGAAAGTCAGGGCTCTCTCCTCAAAGAACAATGCTGCCTATCAGCAGGATTTCTTCTCAGTGCTCCCTGATTACAAGTGGGCTTGGTCCTCTTGGGGAGTGGGGAAGCACCATTCCCATATCACGAATGTTCAAGGAAGCCACAGGCTCTACTGCATTGTTCAGTTGCACACAGGAAGGGAGAGATTAATTCCGAATTAAGCCACATGTTGGAATCGCTGTTTGGTACAGCAAACAACAGACCGTCTTGTCACCTGCAGTATTCTCAGGATAACATTTCCTGCTTAAAATGTAAACCTCAGCCAAAAAGCGAAATACCAAGCAGCTCTACAAGGAGCAGATATTCTGTTTCAGGTAATCACCTTCTTGGTTACATTGCAATCATATGGGAGGGTGCAATAAAGATAAAATATGTGTTTGTGAAGAAAATCCACCCACTGTTTCATAAAAAAAAATTGTTTTCTCTGCATTTGGTAATGCATCAAACTAGTTTGGCCTTTCTTGCTTCAAGATAGCTTTTCTTCTGAATAGGAATAAACAAAATAGGCTGGAAGGAAGAAATAAAGGTGATGTGTATATGCTGAGTGACTGTAACACCAGCTACACTCACGTCCATGTGTTTTCTTCTTTACTGTAGGTTACCCATGCCCGAAGAACCTGTGGCACAGGGCCACGTGTGGGTCATGGACCCACCTCTTCTCAGCTCCAGCCGCAGCTTTAAACAAAAGCCGTTGTTAAAAGGGAAAGAGGCTCCTGACTCCTGACGGTAACCAGTGTCCAATGCCAGTATGGCTTCTTGGCACTACAAAGCAAAAACTGGAACAACTGCTTTGCCTGGGCTGTATTTTCTCCCCAGTCACTATAGCAGGAAGGTGGCTCTCAAGCCTGACTGCTGCAGACTCACAGGCCATGATGACTATTGTACTGGGTGTCCTGCTGGAAACACTTCCAGGTGAGTTACTTTGGTGGAGCTGGATATCAGGGGTGCCAAGTTTAAAAATGAGGCTTGTTCGGTCACACTCTCTGGAGGGAAACACTGTCATCTCCAAATTTGTGGGGGCATTTTACATTCTCTATGCTTGAAAAAAAGTAGCCTGTCATGAATAATACTATTCAATTTGAAAGACTAGTAATTCATTGATATTTAGGAAAGATCTGCAAATTCATCTCAATTGTTTTGATTCCTCTCTTCTTTCTGTTCATTGGGTATTAGCATTCCTACACAGCCTGATTAACAACCCATCTTGAAAAATACAGCACAGGTGGAGTAATCTTAAGACTCCAGTGAGAAACAAGTCAATAGAGAGAAATAAATTGGCTGCCAGTGTGGAAACTGGGGCACTCTTTTGTTTACACATCTCGAAACTAACACTTCTGTTAAGTGATGGCGTGTGCAAATGTCTATAATTTAGTGCTGTCAAGCCCTGGAGCAAATGAGATAAAAAGAGGGTTTTTGTAGTAAAGCACGTAGAAAATTGCAAGCCTGCAATATGATCTTTGAGCTGGTTTGCATTGTGTGCTAAATGAAGGGCTGCAATCTTATAAGGAACTTAATCATTGTCATATGATCAACCACAGCTTGAAACAACAGCTGAAACATATTTTCCTTGGAAAGAAATATCCCACAAAGACAAGGCAGTAAACGGAGGAAAACACATGCGAATTGATTATTAATAACCAATTTAATTCAAAAGCTGCATCGCCTCTTTTCAGCCAAGTGGTAGGCAGCTGACCTGATCAAATGCTGAAAACCAGGTACTTGACAAAGACATCAGTGGAGACACTCAGCCAAGGGTCCAGCCAGCCTGGCTGATGTAATATCAGCTCTCAGCTCATACAGCAGTATATGGGAATGCAGCTAGGACATTTTCGTCTACAGGTGCCCTTCTTTCAAGGGCCACATCCCATTGGATGACCAACCGCAAGAAAATAGAGCCTGGTCTGCAGAGCGAAGCAGCGATGCACTGGCTTCACTCTTCTGCGGTGCCATCGATGATGTGCTTGAAGGAGAACGGAGAAAATTTGTACCCAGCTCCCACGTAGAACTTGTTTTGGAACTCAACCCTGGGGAGGAGCAGAGCAGGGTGTTAGTGCTGCCTACAGGCAGGACCTACAGCAAGCCAAGAGGCCATAACATGGCACCCATGGAAAAGGGAGGCCATGAGAGATGATGGCCTCTGAGCTGGGAACATAGGCTCCTCCTGGAGCCAGCAGAGAGACATGGGCATCCCTAGAAGCAACTTGGCACACCTCAGCTTTGACATTCCACCGGTCAGCCTGGAAACGCTCCTCATGAGGCCAGTTGGCAGGACATTGCCTGCCTGCTAAACTACTTCTAATAGCTCTGAGAGCTGGGATAAACACCTGCTGGACACACACCCTGGTGGGAGACAGACATCTCCCTCTCCTTGCACAACGACAAGCAACTGCACCACGGTTTGCCTTTGCAGCGTTTGTGGTGGGACGTTACATAGTGAAAAAGGCCACAGCTTGGGTGCTCAGGCAGGATGCCAAGTTATGGTGGTGGTAAGGGCCAATTTGTTACCTTGGTCTTGCTTTACATGGTAGCCTGATGGTGCATCCACGCTGCTGTCCTTGCCTGGACTGGCATCTAGCTAAGGCAGGCATGAGGTAACTTGAAACTGGTTTGCCACAAAGCCGAAACAGCCTGGAGTTCAACCTGGGCTAATGGCACAAGTGTCGACCCAGGTTTTTGTCAGGTTTTGCAGCCCCGGCTGAACTCTTGCTGCAGGAGGATGTCCTCAGATGGCTTGTTTGATGGCAACCCTGGGTGGGATATGCAACTAGTGCTATGGCTGTGCCTTCAGGTCTTATTGTGCTGGTCAAGGTGGCCTCAGTGACACCTGGCATGTTTACCAGGGCAGATCTGCAGGTTGCCATTTGCCACACGTGCCCACAGCCCCCACAGGCTCAGGAGGACAGGCCCATCGCTCCAGGAAGCAGCTCAGAGATGGAGCAGGGAGCTCTGACCTCCTTTTGGAGGAGTCTCCCTCGCTTAATTTGCCAAGGAGGATTGATGTCCTTATGCATAGGTACTAGCACAGCATGTCTAACACTGGCTGATGTGGCCATCTGTTTCCACAGCCCAATCTCTCCCAAATACTGCTTTGGGAAAAGCTTTCAAAGACCACACCACCTACCAGTGCAGACGCAAGGCATGCAGAAAGGCTGAGAGCCCCTCCATGACAAGCAGGATGGCTACCGTCAGCACTGCAAATGCTGCGAAGATGATGAACATGATGATGAGTCCTGCCCAGCTGCTGTTTCTGAGCCCATTGTGCATCACCATGGTCCAAAGGACCTCTGATAGTTCTGCAAAAGGAAATAAAGGAAAAACAGTGATGAGCAACAGCTGTGGACAGACACAGCACACAGTCTGGCAGCTCACCCACTTTTCCCAGCTAGATGAGTTGGCCTAGGATAAAATGTACATGACAGTAATCATGGACATGCCAGTAAAATGTACATGACAGTAGTCATGTGTGGCCACCCTGCATCCCCTTGATGACCAGGGAAGGAAAATGGATGCAGGTCTTTTCCAATGCTCCTCTTCACTGTGTTGGAAGCTGATGGTGCTGTTTTGGCTTGGCTTTGCAACTCAAGTCCATGCAAGCACACTACCAAGTTTGCTGTTACCCTGGCATGATACAATAATCAGTTTAATTTGCACCTCTTTAATATGGCAGATAGGCAGTATGCAGAGCCTTCTAGGACAGCCTGCTGCTAAATCCCAGTGAACATGATCGATAAACATAGTCAATACACGTGTAGATTAGGTTACAAGTTGTACTGATTGATTCTAGGTAAGACCCACAGGAGACATGCAATTCCCATTTGTTTTCCAAATAATTTCTCTTAGGGTGTCATGGAGAAGCTGTGGTGGGGAAAAAAAAAAGACAACTGGTTGGTCCCACCCAATCATAGAATAATAGAATCATTAAGGTTGGAAAAGACCTCAAGGATCATCAAGTCCAACTGTCAACCCACACCACCCAACTCACTAACCCATGTCCCTAAGCACCACATCTACACGTTTCTTGAACACCTCCGGGGATGGTGACTCCACCACTTCCCTGGGCAGCCTGTTCCCCCTCTTTCAGTGAAGATTTTTTTTCTATATCTAGCCTAAACCTCCCCTGCCGACACTTGAGGCTGTTTCCTCTTGTCCTATTGAGGCAGACTGTATTAGTGTTCAGGTTGCTTATATGCTCTTGAAGATTTTTTTTTCCTGCACAGGTTTAGATCAGCAGTCACAGTTCTGGTATATCTGATGTGTGCTGTTGGCTCAATAACGTATTCCTAACTTAACTATCCCAGCCACACAGGATAGACTCAGGACTGAGCAGATTTCCTCTTGTGATACAGGCAAAGCAAGGACTTAGCCCAGCTCTTCTCCATCCAGATGCTCCAGCCACCAGTTCAGCCTTCCATTTTGCCAGTCATTGGTCCTTGAGCCATATTCAGATTCAAGCTAAGCTTTTCAGATGGTTTATTTTATTTTAGATACCTGTCCTCCATGTAAAGCTAATATGTGTTAGCTTTCACTCAGCTCCTACTAAGCTCATTTCTGTGCCAAGAAGTACAGCTCACCCCTGTCAACCCATGGCATGCCTCCCTTTTGTTTTCCTTTTTTGTGTGCCCAGTTCTTCAGGGCAGGTGCAAATTCTAGCCAGAGGCAGCACAGTAATATTAATTAAAAAAATTTCATAAAAATTAGAGTAATTGAAAATCTGAAGTTCCAGCCTGAGGCAATTCCTAGTATTTGAGCGGGTTTTTTTAATCTTAAATCAAGACAAACGACACTGGCATGCTGTACATTTCTCATCAAATATGAGGTTCCACTAAATGCTGCTGGGAAAAATCCCAGTGAAAATGACAAATTACAGGAGTTCTTGAAACCAAACTTTTCTTTCTATTTGCTAAACCAAATCACAATAACTGTTTCAAGTCATTTTGACATTCATCTGCATGCCCTAAGGCTATAGCAAATGCCTCTTGGGAAATAAAACTACGGTTCCCATACTGCTTTTACCCCTATGGACTGGACTACCCATTTGGACTGTATGTCCCACCATGCCACACACCATGAGGACTATTCCAGAGGGGTGGATACAGAGCAGCACAGGAAAGGGGCCCCAGCCAGTAAATGCAGTCAGAAGGTGCCTGATATATAGCTGCCAGGGATCACCACTGAAAACTGAGATGGCCACTGCAAAATGCTTGGATTGATCTGACCTGAAACAAAACATTCTGAGACATAAAAGTCCACAAAGAGAACTTTGATTTCATGGAGAAATTTGGAGCAATAACCAAACACTGTCAGAAGCAGTGATCAGCATGGAGCTGCTGGTGAGGTAACTAACAGGTAGTCAATAACTCACGTGCATGGGCTAAGCTCAGCGCCCAGAGCCGCAAGTAGGATGCTGTGTTGGAGATGCAGCCAAGGCAGTATTCAATGGTATGTATAGCTTGGTGAACAAATGTGTCTCCAAAATCAAACTGAAACAACATAAAGCCAAATGCATTTTATTAGTTCTTAGTTTGGGGCTTCTGGGTTAACAGAGCAACACTCCACCAAAGGCTCCTTGTACTCTTCACTTTTCCTTAATATGTCCTAAGCAACGCATAGATAGTTCCCAGATAAAAAGACTGCTTTGAAAATTATCAGTTCTCTAAGATTTTCCCATGCATTCTCTCCAGAAAAATACTTCCAGTGAAAAAGCAAACATTCAGGACCCAGCTGATCTTCCAGTCTTACACTCTCAAATCTGTAACAAGATGGCAATCCAATTGCTACCAATCTTTGTGATTTCTTGTAGAGACAGAAATTCTTATATAAAATAGAGTTTTTTTTCAGACTATCTGCCTGTTGGCATATGTGTTTTGGGAGATGCCACTGAATAAGCATATCTTCTAAAACTGAAGATTCCTTGTGACTGGGAAGAGCCAGACATATTCACCCTCAATATTGTTGGTATTTCTAACTACTACAAACACTTCTGTCACTATTTTAACTGTGTTGCTGCCTACTGCAGAAACCTTTGACAATATCTGCCAAAGAAAGACTTTTCTCCCTAGCCAACACTGCAGGCTGCCAACTTTTCAATGTTCCTTTGCAATTTAAAGAAAGGAACACTCACTGACTCTTAGTGAAGGCTTGACCTTCTCTGGGTCCAATGTGGAAGTGCAACACCCACCCAGGGAAAGAAAATCTTGAGGTTTGTACAAACTTGAGATGTGCAAGAATGCCCGCCCTCATCAGGCAGAACTAAAGGAAAAATTTAGAGGGATTCATTCTATGAAAATTCAAAGCTTACTCTGCTTGGAAACAAACTGTTACAACAGTGTGTCTTGGTATCTTGTCAAAAAGAAGGGCTGGCAACTCCTCAAAAGCCTTCTGCTTGACTTCATGTCTTCTACTATTGTGTCTGTCTGAATAATTTTCTGCCCACATTTTCTTACCTCTTCATCATCATGCTCATGTCCTCCATGGCCATCACTGTGGTCTCTCTGGGAAGCTTTCTTGGAGTGATTTGTCTCTGGGACATCTACCTCATTTTCACCTCCAGGGTTTCCTGAGATGGCTTGAGACTGAAGCTTTCAGAAACAAAATGTAATACATCTTTTGTGTCATGCTACAGGTTGATACCAAAATGAAGCAGACAATGGCATAGAACTCCATCAATAAGCTCATGATGAGTAACGTATGAAGGGCTATGTCATGAACATGAAGACAATTTCAAAAATAGTCAGTCATCATTGACCACAGAAACTGAGTGCTCCTGCCAAATGGCTAATAATACTTAAATATTTTCCATCTAGAGCATTTTCTGATGATTCCAACTAATTTGGAGTTCATTTCCAGTCTCTCAATGCACCCTTTATACCCACCATAAGAAGATTCATCACTTTTGGAAAATGAGAAACCTGAAGCACATTAAAGCTGATGATATCAATTAGATGGGTGCAAATCAAAGCAATTAGCATCAAGTGAAAGGGGAATGGAGCCTGAAAGGATCAGGTGACTTCATGAGGGTCACACAGTTCCTGGGATACAGACAGAAATACAACTCAGATCTCTTGATTAATTTTAAATTGACAAAAACCTCATGACAACCAATCTTCGCTCCATAATAATTCTTTACAGAGCTTGTCTAGAGGTCTGAACAACCTGATCTGATCCTTACTCCAGAAATGACATCACAGCATAAGAATAGCCTTACATTATATGCCTATAACAGTCTTATTATACAGCATAACCAGATATAGACCTCACAGCTTCTATCGGGTTTTGTCCTGTCACTCTTTATAGCCTCCAGCAGGTTTCAGAGGCATGATCTCAGGATAACATATTGTTTCCTGTTGCAGCAGTAATCATTGTCACACCCACTATATCTTTGTTTTACCTGAATGTCAGCATAGAGAACAGACTTTGTTACAAACATATAAATCTAGGTAAATGTAAGATGGGATCAGACAGGTGACATATGAAAATTAGGAACAGAAATACAGGGGCATAATAGGAGAAGGGGAAAAGCTGTCAGATGCTACTAGCATAAAAGCAGGAGATGGAGTCAGCCGTGCCAAGCTTTCATCCAAATCCCAGAAGAGTGACAAAACAAGAAATTACAGTGCAGAGGCAGGGCTGCAAAGGTCTCCCAGGGTCCTGGCTTTCAGTTATAGGTCAGAAGTGACTGGGTTGGAAAAGGTCATGCAGCACAACCTGCACGTCTTTCTTCAAATGGAAACATCTGTGCCCTATAAAAGGTACTACTCCAGGCACTAACTCTGAATATAAAGAGAAGTAAATCCTGACAGACAAGTAAAGTCCTGTTAGCATAACAAAGGAAAGAATTAATGAACAACTAGGAAACTGCAGCTGCTGCAGTTATGTGATGAAGAGCTGGGCAAACCACAGAGCCCATGGGAAGGAGGGCTCCATTAATGTGAAGGCAACCACCTAGGGAAGAAAGCACCACTGAAAAGCAGACAACAGCTTTTAAACCAAGCTTCTCCTCCAAGCAGTGTTGATCTCTCCAAGGCCAGGAGTATTGCAGATTCCCCGTTCCTACAGAGCAGCCAACCTGTGGTTAGTGGTGATTGTGGACTGGGAACCAAGGTCTTTGCCCTGTCCTGGCTGTACCGGCACTTCAGTCTTTCTAAGCCTTCTCTGGTTTTGGATACAACACTTGAAAGAGCCCAGTGTCAGCCCAGCTCCTCTCCCAACAAATAGGGTATGGCCTTGTGAACAAAGCTCCTGCTTCCCATTAAGGTGGCTCAGACAAATGTCCCTACACGTGCTCTCATCCATAAAACACAGCTTGAAATCACTGGAGAAACTCTGAGATCAGAGAAAAGCAGAGTTAGATCACTGCAAACAGTTTTTCGAGTCTGTCTACTCAGCTTTGCCTTTGCTGTACCGAACCCCCCTTGCCTGATCCACATCCCTTACCATGCGCTGTGTTTTCTGGTGATTGGCTCGGAGGATGAAAGGTTTGATTAGGAGCATCCAGGGAACAGCAATCAGAGCAAATATGACCAAGAAACTCTGCACTTCTCTCTAAAAGACAAAACAACAAGAGCAGCAAAAAGTCACTTTACTTCCTTTAGCCAACTACATTTATGGTTAGAAATCTGATTCTACAAAATGGTATTTTTTTATACAACAGATATATTCTCAGTATCAGTTGAGTCTCTTTGGCTTGAAAGGATATGAAAATAAATGTATACTACTTAAGGCTCCAAAAAGTACTGCCAGTGAGAGATGTCTGGGGACTCAGAGGTGAAAGGCTTTCATGTTGGAAAGGCTTAATTTGCTAAAACCCATTATTATGGACTTGAACATGGCTCTCGTGTCCCAGGTGAATGTCCCAGATGCTGGGTGAGCCAGTCAGTCTGCCTTGCTTTGAACAAAGTAGAAATGCTGTAGTAAGAGCCAAGTCATTCAAGTCTTCCCCAGGAAGGGAATCCAGGATTTGCTTTATATTTGCAATTCCAGAAGGGAATTGAATCACCATAGCTTTGGTTTGATAACACATTGCCCACACAATATAAGGTTTTATTGTTGCAGTATGCCAGCCCTATTGCTGTCCTAACATAACTGTTTGTACTTTAAGAAGTAAGGAATGGAGAGGCTTGCTTTGTCTCTAGCATCATGCCAAGACTTCAGGACATCACATCTGCAATACCCAGCTTGGCATTCTCTAATCACCCTTCTTTCTGTTTTTTTCCCCAAAACTGTCTTAAATTATATCATAATTCTTGTAAAGATGACACTAAGAATGAGGTTTCCTTTGCATCACTGATTGATAGATTCTCTGTCCTACCTGGTCTACAAGGCCAACATGAATACCAGAAGAAGAAACTTCTCTTATGTGACTGGTACCTGTGATTGAGTTTCTGAGCTTGTTCCCCATCTTTATGCCCACTCTCCACAACACCCACTGCAAATCCAAAACCAGCTACAGTGGATTTGAGCTGCCTGATCCATACCTGATGCAGATATAATGGAGCATTTGAAGTGTCACCGTAATTGAACAGAAACATATTGATGAAGTGGATGAGGATGCTTGGTGCGCTCTGGGATGAGTGGACATCAAAATGACACCATTTGAAAATAATCATGAAGACCAGGTAGCCAAAAAGAGAGAGAATAAAAATCATCTCTGGAATGAACTGAAGGATAATGTTTATGTATTTCTTGAAGTAGCTAGAAAGAATCAGGAAAGATAGCTACAATTAATACAAAGTTACACCCAAGTATGGCAGTGCTGTACACTACTTAGTCTTTGGAAAATAATGTTAGAAACATACAACTGTCACTAGCCAAGAAAGAAATCTGTAATTGCAGCCTTTATCAATGAAAGCCATTATTTAAATACAAAAGCTTTGTCATACTGATTCTTTTTCACTTGACCCACCAGTATCTCAGCACCTCAAAAAAATATTACATTGAAATAAAAGCCAGTTTTCAAAAAATGGCTAATTTACAAAATTAAGCGTTATACGCTGAGGTGTATATACCAGGTGTAGATTCAGTTCTGTAAGGGCAGTCCTACTCTCTGTCATTTGCAAACACTTTCCATCCTTGAAGGTTACCACACACCTTCCAGCTTTGGAGAGTCCCTCCAGACAGTAGTGTCAGCCTCTCCACTCTAACATTATCTTTTATTTTTTATTGCAAAATACAGAGGCAGAGGTATAGACACACACACACAGAGATCCTGACCAAAGGCCCGCTAAGTCAGGTGAAACGCACTCACAGTCACTGTGCAAGATTTCTCCGTGCTTTGGATTAGACCAAAAGAGTTTGTCTCTCAAGACGAAAGTTATCAATAGCGGGAGCTGTTATGTATTTTTAATTTAGTTTACTCTAGTATTTCTGCAGAATCACCAATGCAAGAGCCAAAGTGAAGAAGAGAATTTATCCAAGACAGTATCTGCAATGTGATAGCTGTCATTCCAGCCTTTGGACTCAGCACTCTGTACCAACAGTGGTGTGAGTCAGTCAGTGTAAAGGGCATTTCTACTTGCTCTGAAGAAAGTGCAAAATTCAAGTCATTGGTCCAAGATATGAAGCTTTCTCTGAATGAAGGACACTAGAGGTGAAGACTTGTGCGCTGCAGCAATGGGCTTGGTGAAACATACTTACATGTGGTTGAAGAGACTGAGTATCACCCCAAAAATCATGTGCACAATCCCTATCACAACTGACATCTTCATTTTGTAGGAGTTCAGGAAAGTCAGCTTGTTCGATGCAACATTCCAGATCTTTGGGGAAAGGAGCAGAGACAGAAGAACAAGGTTTTCAAGTGTTTGCTCAATAACAGATTTGTGGAAGTTGTTGCTTTGACACCATCAACTTACTCCTACCCCTTCTAGTAATAAGATAACAAGCAACAGAAATCTAGATGTTACCTATAATACTTTTCACTCTGCCAAGCTTCTCATCTAAAAGGTATGAAGTATTATCCTTGTTTAACAGAAGGAATAACAGAGATTTAAAATGGTGTAGTGACTTTGCTTCAGTCCTCTAGAAACCGATGCAAAGGCTGGTAGCAGAACATAGATCTTTTCACTGTCCTTCCTTGCCCTTAGGCTAGAAGTAATCTCCTTCAGCAGAGGTGGAAAGACATGAGAAATCCTTCCTGCTGCTACGGAAATTTGTTCCACCTTCACCAAAGAAGTACTGAGGGCAGAGAATGTTAAAACTTTTTGTTTGAACAAAAAAAAACACTCATTCGCCACAGAGATCAGATTATCACCTGCCTCTCTACAGTAAGTTTCAGTTGTGTTAGGACAGTAACCATCTGCCTCTTCTCAGTCCTGCTTTTTTTATGCTACAGAGCTCCAGGGTTCCTTCTCCTTTCTTCTAAAACTTTCTAGACCCCAAAGTCTTCTGACCCCACAGATGGTAAGTAGATATCTCTTTTCAGATATTAAGTACAGTACCTGCACAGAAAGGAGGGAAGACAGGATTATTTGGAAGGCAAAACTTTAGCTTATGTTTGTCCAACATACTTTTCCTCTTCTATACCTTAGCCATCCTGCCAGGAGTTGCACAACGCAAAGAGACATCCATCTTTCTTGAGCAGATGACACGGATAATTTCCACAGAGAGGGCCACGCAGGGGCTGGTGCTTTCCAGTCCACTCCCTCCCTGACAGCACTTGTTCAGCCATTCCTCCCTCCTAGACAGGGGTCCCAGCCTCTCAAGCAGGCAGCAGACAGGGTGGAAGAGGGCCTACCCTGTTTTAGCCTAAATTAGGGATGTGTCAGGGCAATGTACAGAAAATTCAGCTTCCTGTCATGACTTCTTGAACAGCACTGCCTACGTCCTGCACAGAGCTTTAGAGCCAGCTTTGTGATAAACTTACTACAAGGTCAAACTCTCTGCAAACCAGGGGAAGCCCATGTTTCTTTGTGTGACCAACTGAAATGAGAGTGCATCCAGTAGGTCAGAGGTTAATTGGCTGATAGGAAGATTGAAACAGGAAAGCTTGATGTTAACAACTGCATTTCAGTAAGTGATAAAGTCAGATTGGCAAGAAAAGGGAGACAGGACACAGAGAAAAAAATGTGGATCCATTAAGTAAGACTGGCATTTACTTCACACCTCCTATGATAAATACACTGCATAGAAATTCGGACTTTGCCCTCAAACTTGTGAGTTAGCTCTGGAATGAGTTAAGTACTCAAGTAAGGAAACAGTACAACAGCCTGGTGACAGAGAAGAGACTGCAGCACAAGATCTCTCCAGAGAAATCAAAGTTCCTTCCTGTTTACCATTTTGTTGCTGCCTGTGCAAAACCGTCAGCAATATATATCCTTGATTGCTAAAGAAAAGCATCACAACTACTATGTAAACAACAGGCAAAGAGCAAGAAGAGAAGAGCATGGCTTCAGGAGAGAGAGCAGGGAGCTACTGATGTACTTGGTATGTAGAAACAGGGTTGAAATACAAATCATCCTCAAGCAATTTAATTTAATTACCGGATCTATTCCAAATGGATATGGATTTCCAGAGTAGACTCCTGGGACTGCTGGATCTAACTGCAGCACTGTATTGTCCAGAAGCACATCCTTACTACAAAAGAAAAGTGAAATGGCCTTTGCAGCTTAATCTCACTATATAAGCCCACAGTACCTTTATGTGAGATGTGCTGAAGACTACCACCTGTCACCAGCTCCAGCCTTTCTGTGAACTGTTTATCCTGGGCATGTGTGTGTGCGTGCATGAGCGTGCGTATGTGTAAATGACACAGTGACAGTCTCCATCACACTGATAACTCTCTATGCATCAGTCCCAAACACCTGCAGATTTTTATGCACATCAGTGCCTGAAAAAACAGGTGTGTTACTAGGGTCTCTACATTTCCATTTCAATAGTGAGTTTGTCTGTGTGTGTCAGACAAAACCTCTGATTCATTCATGACTGCACCCACAGCAGGGAGTTCTTCTCTTCCCCACACAGACAGTCACTGTGTCTCTCTTTCAAAGCCTACATGCTCCATTTGGTGCATTTTCAATTGTTTTCCACATTTAGCTACTTACTTCCAAGTGCTATTTTTAAACATGGGGATGATATGCCAGGAAGAGCCGAAGATGTTGAAAGATTTGGAGAAGCAGTCATTGTAGATGAAGCCAGTGTACATGGAGAATATGGCCATGAGCAGGATCAGGTAGCGCCCGCTGAAGAAGGTGTTCCAGATCTGCAGGGGGAGAAGGCAGTGCCAGTGACCAAAGCACCTGCAGTCCCATCAACTGGTGGGCCTCAGTGAACAGGAGACGTGATTGTACTAATCAAGTGGATAAAATTATTCATGGGAAACTCCAGATCCCTTGGGCTCATCCAGGTCTCCGTGTAGGAGCAGGTGGAGTTACTTGCCAAATCTCTGCCTCACGAGCATCTTTGAAGGATCTCTACTCAGCCTTTGGGAAGCTGGATGCCCTATTTCTCAAATGGGGATGATAAGCCTTTTCCTATGCTTACAGGGTGCACCAGCTCCCTCATACTCACCTCATTAGTGCTTTTCTGGGCAAGAAGGCTCTTTTCATTAATAACCATCCAGAGCGCAAAGCCTAGCATGACAGCGCCATGGCCACAATCCCCAAACATCACCGCAAACAAGAAGGGGAAGGTAATGATAGTGTACGGAGCTGCAGGAAGGAAAGGACAAGAAGCTCAGATCCTCCTAAACAAAAAAGACCTCAGCAGAGAAGCAGCACATCCCCCTGGACCATTCCATACAGCTGCTGCCCTTTAAAGCCTCCATGGTCCCTCCCCTACTCACCAGGCCATCAGATCCAGCTCAGAACTAGCTTTACCACCAAAAAGACTCTAGGTTTCTGTTCCTTCTCAGTGCTCTCCTTGAGATGAGTTTCACACTTTTCTCAGGTCCTTTTGGCTTTTTTTTGCCTCAGTATAAGGTCAACTTATATTTGCCTCGTGAGTTTAGGTCTTTTCCTTAGTGCTGCTGCCTCACCATTTGTATCCTATATATTTGCATAGTTCATTATTCCTGCTGCAATCAGCCACTGAAGACTGACAGCCAAATTCTTTGCCTGAGAAAATCCATGTCTATGCACCAAACAGTACCATTTTTTACCAGAAGAAAAATATGGTTCACATTTCTCAATCAGCAATGAGTGCATGTTTTAAGTACTGACAGAGCTCAACGGCTTCACTTTGGCTCTAGCAAGCCAGGTGCCGTTTGCTGAGTGTTTCTCACCTGGGTTCATCTCCCTGTAGTTGCCCACACCGTATGCATCCACAATGTTCTGAAATCCAGCTGTGAACTTGTTGGTCCTATTGAAGGTGGGTGGTGCCATCCTGGTGTTTATGGCGGTCAGGATAGGGGCAATCGTAGAGCCACTGCGCTCCTGCAGACCCAGTGACAAGGACAGACACAGTCAGGGTGGCTAGCAGAGAGAAATCATTCCCACAGCACCAAGGTCTGTGTCCAGACGTGCACAGGCAGGAACATGAAAGCTGGGCTCGAGAGTGTCACATCTCAACTCTTTCTAATATCCAGCTATTTCCATTTTCTGTGCTACTAATTTGTTCAGGGAAAGCTGCAAGCACTGATCACTCTTGGGGGTCAATCACAAACCTGCTAAGATTTAATGCTGACCTCAAACTCCCCAAGGCCAAGCAATCATGCAACAACCTGAACTTTAATTAAAACAGAAAAGGGAGCCCAGCATTACAGTAACTGACAGAAGTCTGAACATATGCTCAACATATAAACAATGCAACTTGGGTGACAGCTTCAGGGGCCCAAAATGCTGGTCTCTTACCATCCCCTGATGGAGAGCTCTTTTTATTCGGTGAGCATCAGCCACTGGGAACCAGATCTCTGCAATGACGCACTGCTGGGTGACATCGATGTTACAGCAATTCAGGATGTGGTAGATAGCCTTGATTTTCTTCACCTTGATCCCCCAGGACCACAAGTTGGCTGCTGCCTCATGCAGCAGTCTGTGGCGGTGGGACTCGGTTTGGGTTATCACCTGTAAGCACAGCACAGGCAGTGCTGGAGATAGGAAGGCATAGGTGGCATGGCCTACTCAGCAGTTATTTGGGGAAGGCAGCTGGAAGAGGATTGTGGAAAGGGAGCAATGCATGTGAATGTGCGGGATGTCCTGGAGGGCAACGTGTGCAGTCTGGACACAGGAGCATTCAACACCAGGTGCACAATGCTATTCAATAAAGACTCTTCCTGCATGACCCTGAGCCTCTGTAAGTGTAGAGGAGACCATCGGGAGTTACTGACCTGTAGGACTGGCTTCTTACCTAATTGCTTACAGACTGGTAACATCCACCATGCACTCCCACCCTGCCATCTCTTGTAGGCGGCTCTGTGCCATGAATTTGGGGCACAACACATCCATGGGCGAGCCTGCCCTCCTAGAGCTACAGCTCATGGCCCTGCTGGGACCTCCATGCGTCACGTGCCAACCACAGCACTGCTGCATAAATGAGTGGTGGAGATAACATGTTAGGGAGATAACCTGTGTGATCTACAAGCATGGAAGAAGCCTAGCTGCCCACAATGCTCAGGAGTGAAAGTCAGTTTGGAAGCAGCCTTGCGTGCAGGAGTGGCAGCCACAGGCATCCACAGAGGGGGTGACAGCAGGATGTCAACTGTTAGATGAGCCACCTCAGACAAACAGGGTCTCCATTCTTTTCTGTCTAGGGACCCACTGACTGTCATATGTGACAATACAAATGTCACAGGCAGGAGTCTTTCCAAAAGCTGTGAAGTTCAGTATTTTATTTATATATATATATATATATATATATATCTCCATAAATGCAGTATATGGATACACGAGCTACTGCGCACCCATAGCAACTGAACTTGTAGTTTTCAGCCCTGTATTAAATGTTGGAGTAAAGAGGTTGGAGACTTGGACTTCTATAACAGCAGCCTTGGCTTTCCATCGCTAGCGTGATAAGCGCCCCAAGATTTCCTCACTAAAGAAAACCTAATTTAGATATAAAATAAGTCTTCAAAGTCCTCTCTGAGCCTGGTGTAGCTGCACTACGCTTGTAACTGAACAACTTTGCAAGCTGCTGAGGGAAACCATGCTGTAAGAGCTAGAAGAAACCATTTTGGACAATGTGCAATTTGGTTACAATATCTGTAGTGTGCTGATGACCTTAGATCCCACCCTGTAGCCCCATATGATAACGTCTAAACTTCTGACCTCTGCACAGCCAACACCAGCAAGTAGTCTTCGAGCCCCCCAGCAGCTCCTGAGGGCTGTAAATGTGCAGAGCAGAGCACAGGCACTGGCTTCTGCAAACGGCAGAGGTAGGGGGCTACTCCCAGGCTGGTGGCTTCATCCCCAGCCCCCAGCCAGCTCTGCACAGCCAGGTCCTGGGATCTGGCCATGGCTACAGGGTTTCAGACAGGACAAACAACAGACCAGGTACTGCTTGCAGGGTTTGAATCCCAGTAAAGCCACTGACACTTACTGTGTTTAAATCCTCGATCCTTGTGTTGACTCCATCAAGCATGTCTCGGCGCTCGGTGGCAGACTCTGGACAGGGATAGACTGTGGCACGAAATCTAGCCTCAGTAAGAGAGAAGTGAGAAACACCATTTATTTGACTGATTCTTCTCAGCCCAAAGGTGGGGAAATTGGACTTCATTCCTCACCCAGTAGTATATAATTCTGTCCTGGTTTCAACTGGGACAGAGTTAATTTTCTTCCTAGTAGCTGGTACAGAACTGTATTTTGGATTTAGTATGAGAATAATGTTGATAATACACTGATGTTTTAGTTTTTCTGAGTAGTGCTTATCCTAAGTCAAGGATTTTTCAGTTTCCTATGCCCTGCAAGCGAGTGGGTGCACATGAAGCTGGGACAGAGCATAGCAGGACAGCTGACCTGAGCAAGCCAAAGAGATATTCCATACCACAGGGTATCATGATCAGTATATAAACTGGAAGGAGTTGGCTGGGAGGGACAATTACTGCTTGGGGACAGTCTGGGCACTGGTCACCAGGCAGTGAGCAGTTGCACTGTGCATCACTTGTGTTTTTCTTGGGTTTTATTTCTCTCCCACTTTTTGTTATATTGTTGTTATTATTTCAGTTATTAAACTGTCCTTATCTCAATTCACAAGCTTGTGGTTTTTTTCCCTTTCCATTTCTCCTCCCCATCCCATGGGGAAGTGAGGTGGTGGAAGGAGCAAGTGAGCAGCTGCATGGTGCTTATCATAGAATCATAGAATCACATCATAGAATCATAGACTGGCCTGGGTTGGAAAGGACCATAAAGATCATCTAGTTTCAACCCCCCTGCTGTGGGCAGGGTTGCCAACCCCTAGAGCAGGTTGCCCAGGGCCCCATCCAGCCTGGGCTTGAATGCATCCAGGGATGGGGCATCCACAGCTTCTCTGGGCTACCTGTTCCAGTGCCTCACCACCCTCACAGTGAAAAATTTACGCCTAATATCCAACCTAAATCTCCCCTGTCTTAGTTTAAAAACATCCCCCTGGTTCTGTCATTATCAATCCCTGTAAACAGTCGTTCCCCCTCCTGTTTATAGGCTCCCTTCAAGTACTGGAAGGCCGCAACGAGGTCTCCCCGGAGCCTTCTCTTCTCCAAGCTAAACAAGCCCAGTTCCCTCAACCTTTCCTCGCAGGAGAGGTGCTCCAGCCTCTGATCATCTTAGTGGCCCTCCTCTGCACCCGCTCCAAGAGCTCCACGTCCTTCCTGTGCTGGGGACCCCAGGCCTGGACACAGCACTCCAGATGGGGCCTCACCAGAGCCGAGCAGAGGGGGACAGTCACCTCCCTCTCCCTGCTGGCCACCCCTTTTTTAATGCAGCCCAGGACATCGCTGGCCTTCTGTGGAACTTATGGCCGGCTGGGGTTAATTCACAAAAACTTTTTACCTACTACAAAGTTGTGCCTGGTCTCCCAGAAAGGTCCAAAACCACTTATCTCCTCATGAGAAAAATGATCCCTTTGTCTAGTCTAACTGAAAAAAACCCCACAGACTCCCTGCTGCAGGTGCTCCAAGGTGCATGACACTATACAAAGCTCAGCACTAACGTGTAGGCACCTCCCTTATGCCCAAAAGTTGCCTAAACTGCGAAGAACCACAACCACACACACACCCTCCCCCCTCCACCGGCTCCTGGCCGGGCAGAGGCGGCGCCATTACGGCGGTAGCCAGCAGGTGTCGCTCTTGCGCTACGACCGGTAAACGCCGCCCGCCGCAGCGCCCTCTGCCGGCACCGGGAGGCGGGGGGGGGGGACGCTGGCGGCGCTGCGGCTTCAAGGCCGGGGAGCGCCCCGAGGGTGGGCAGGGTGCGGAAATAACCGGGGGGGGGACGGAGGGGAGGAACAAAAAGAAAACCCCACAACCAAAAAAAAAAACCCCATAAAAATACCAAACACCAAAAAAAGAAAAAAACTCCACACCTAAAAAACCCACCAAAACCGAAAACACCTCCCAAAACACCCCCCCCCCNNNNCAAAAAAAAAAAAAAAAAAAAAATTCCCCAAACCACGACTGTATTTCCAGGCTAAAACAAAAGGAGGGTAACCATACAGCCAGGGCTTGGCTTCTGGTCCATCTGTTTGGCCAGACAGCTTGAGAACAAAGGAAGGATGGGGTGAAGCGGTTTTTTAAACAGAGTGGTGTCTGTTCTATGGGATGTGGGCAGGCCAGTATAAATGCTTTGGTAAGCTTACCCCCAAGGCTGTATTTGGGAGGTTCAGCTGCTTTGTTTAATGTGGTATAATAAGGACTAACACAGGCTTCTAATACATGGGTGAAGGTCTTCTCTCCATGCAGGTGTTGCATACTGCTTCATCTACAGTGTGCAACGACCTGCTCCACCGCACTGTTGTAAAGCCACTGTGTGAGCCCAGCACAGCCAATTATAAATAAATAAGCTGCGTGGTTCTCTGAAGAGTGTACAGCTACCCTGTCCTCCCTGCAGAACAAGTCCCGGAGTACACTTCATGCACGACAAGCAGGCACAAGGAGTTCCCACAGGGACCTTGCGGATCACAAGGTATGCTGCTGCAAGGCTCTGCATCTACATGCTTTAGCTGAGCTGACATGCTGCAGAACCAAAACAGCAGAGATACCTCCGCTTTTTCCTACTCACTTTTTTTTTCCAGTGATATCTAGTGCTTGTGCCAGCCCTGCCACTTCAAGGGCATTTTAAATGTCTCCTTCAGTCTTGCAGGAAGAGATCACTCTTCCTTACAGAGTGGAGATTTTCTGCCTACCTAAGGCAACACACTTCCACCATCCTGCAGTGGAGTTAAGCTGAGTTAGGGTTGGTGAAGGGCTGCCTTTCTGCACGTGAGATGAATTAAGAGAAGATTTAATAGGGTCATAAAGGTCTATCCCCATTTAAGAGACAGAAGCATGCATGCTCTGTGTACAGATAAGCATCATGTTCTGGCTTTGTCTGAGAACAGAATATATCACCACCTGCTCTTCAAAATCAGTTCCAGCACACACACAAGTGAGGACAGTTGTAAATTGAACAAAACATGCGGCAGTTTCCTAGAGATCAGCCCAGAGCTGTGTGTAACGACACCACATGCTCTTCAGTTAAACTTCCCTTTCCAGAATGACATCTCTCCTCACTGAACACCTAGTATTCGTTTCCAAAGGTTATTCACCCTACCTAATTATTTCCATCTTCTTATTCTTCACAGCCTTTAGTTCATCTCTAATAAGGATTTTTAATCAAACTTGAAAGCTTATTCCTCCATGCTGTACAGTTCCCCCGTTTCCAATAACGTTATTGCAGCAGTGTTGCTTTGATCTTTTAACAGCCATTTTGCATACTGAGTATCAGCTTCGCCCTAATGGCACAGACATCTCTGAAAGCTCCAGGAGAATTCAGAAGGGAATCCTTACATTGATAAACCCAGTTTAGTATTCACATTAGCACTGAGGCAGCCGCAAGAAAAGGAGGAAAAGAAAAATTCTTATATTTTCCTCCTACCTGCTCCCTCTACACCTTTCACTAATAAATTTATGCATGGACTTAATGCTCATGAAATTGGCAGACTAATGTTACCAATTAGACTCAAGCAGGGACTACAAGCATAACCTGAGGCTCACTGCTCTGCAAACAAATCTTAGCCTGCCTTGCAGGAGACTGGCTTGTACCAGTGCCATGATTTTTGCAGGATATTTAC
Organism: Syrrhaptes paradoxus; assembly: GCA_013400615.1. NCBI lineage: Eukaryota > Metazoa > Chordata > Aves > Pterocliformes > Pteroclidae > Syrrhaptes > Syrrhaptes paradoxus. Next base: position 80,032 of record VZTO01017650.1, read on the forward strand.
TTGTCACGAATGATGACTTCCTGCTACGCAGAAATGTTCTGCTGGGGCTGGAATGGCACTGCCATCTGCTTTAGGTATAGTTAACCCTGCCTTGAAGATGAACCAGACCAAAATGTCTTGACCTGTGTACCACGGATGGCTGATGGTCCACAGAGCACAAAAGGAGAGCCATAGGATTAATACCTTTAAAAAAAACTGTCACTCAGTAAAACATATGGCATATTAGCAAGCAAAAAAATTGAAAGGGAGGAAGAAAAGACATAAAGGACAATTCCAAGTGTAGCCTGATTAGCTGGCAATAAACAAAAAACAGTGTGCTAGCACAGCAAGGATATCTTTTGAATTTTTCTTGGGTAGGTATGCTTTCCCTCAGTTATAAGAGGCTGGGAGAAACTAGTTAAAGTTCCTTTTTTATGAACCTACCACCACACACATGCCACCAGTTCATAAGAACTTTGCACATCATGGCCCATTCTGCAGGGATCTGCTCACACTTCCAGTGCTGCACAGCCCCATGGAGGACATTGGCTCCTGGCTCGCTCCCAGCTGCACCTTGCTGCACAAGGTCATGCCTCTGTCTTGGAAAATTCTGGGCTCAACCAATACTCATGTTTCCTGTTCTTTTACTCCCACCCTGCAAAAAAAAGTATTGACTGCACAGAATCTAAAATGCTGCAGCGGGAAAAGAAATCCTCCAAAATGAAGTGCCTGCAGCGTTCTGTGGGCAACCCCGGCCAACTCTAAAGGTATTGCCTGACAACACCATGGGCACAAGGGCAAATCCGATGGGAAGCGTTCACTGCCAGCAACTGCCCATGACTGCAGAAGTGAAGAAGGGTACTGAACAGCGTCTAAAAAGCAGGTAAAGAAATGGGACATAACAGGATATTGTAATCTAGAAAGAGAAAGAGACTCTCCAAAAGCTTGAAGACTGATCCTGCACAGTGGCAACAGCGAAACTCCCTCCATCTCTGAGGTTCAGGATCAGAAATCAGTAACTAATACCTGGGAGCCTTCCCCTAGCTGTCATTACTCCTGTGGCTGCTTTATAGCAAGAGATGCCCACCTCAGGAGGGCTGAATTGCTCCACTGCCTTCAGAAAGCATCTTGGAGGAATGCATTTGTAATGCAGGAATTGCTAATAGTCACCAAGGGTCTGTCCTTCCCGGGACTGAAGTCACTTCTCCCAGCTGGATGAACTGCTTTTCCTGCTTTTATCCTGATTAAAGGCAAGATGTAAGGGAAGACCTGCCCTGAATGCACATGTCAGGTAAGAGCAATTGCTCCCTCCCTCCCTGTGACCTTCTGCAGCCTGCAGGCGCTTGGCTGGCCCCGCTTAGCCAAGGGGTTATCCCTGAAACGGATTCAGTGACAGCAGACAGATCCCCTCGTCAAATCTGATTTACACTGCAACAAAGCCCATCGGTCATCAACATTATGATAGAGTAATAAAATATTCAACCTGAATTAACTTTTCAAGATGCTTAACGGGGTGGAAACAAGTCAGGATGTATGAAGCTTTCATTTCTCTTCTGGGCTCTGTCTCTGATTACACAGATATTGCCCAAAGGCCTTGGGAAATGTTTGAATAAACTACAGCATCATCTTTTTTACGCTGAAATGCAAGAAGGCTTGAAAGCAGGTCAGGGATTATCATGTTCTCAGTGCCCAAGTTCGGGTCCCTGATTTTCAGGGGCAGGATGCTGAGTATTTCTTAAAAACCAGTCCCCTTTGAAATGTCCCAAGTTGAAAAACCTAGCAACTGAAGCTCCCAAAGACTTTAAGTCACTTTGGAAAATTTAGAACCTCAATTTCCAAGTGCAAAGGTGATGGACATCTTTCATGATTAGGAGCAGCAGAGCTGAGGAGCGGAAGGGAGCTCAGTGGCAGAGCTGACAGCCGGAGAGCTGGAGATCTAATCTCCGGCTCCAAATTCAGCCAGCCCAGGCTGACAGGTAAACATTTCTGTAGGAGACACCGTGGCTTGCCCACCAGCCTGCCTTACCCATCACAAATCTTCTTGATTTTTTGTTTAAGCTGCTCTCCTTGATAGAAGATAATGAACACATTCTTCTTCACCTCTTCTCTCTGCAATGCAATTCAAGCAGAATTTAATGCCCCCAGAGCAAAGAATCAGGTGCAGAAAAGGAGTCGGGGTTCGGCACCCTCTCCACTGGGTTGTTTTTTTCACCCAGCCCCAGTTTTCTGGCAGCAATATTTTCCCTAAATGCTGCTTCAGGGAGGAAGCAAGGGCAGCAGCTCTGGGTTGTGGGGGAAGGAGCAATATGAGGCGTGGAGAAGAGAGGCAGGGGACAGGAGGTCCACTGGGGCACAGGGAGGACACCAAGGAGAATCAACACCCTCTGGCCAGCCCCAGGTGAGGACAGACACAGCCCACTTCCCTGTAACACAGCCACCCTGCTAGGCTCAAATCCACCTTACCAGGCAGGACAAAGAAGCCACCTCAATACTGGCAAAAGTCAAAAAAACTTCTCCCATCCTCAGAGGCTGCCTTCAGACACCCAGCTCTGGTGAGGCAGCCGGTGTTGTGGCATGGCCAGGGCACCAGTTTGGTTTCTGCAGGTCACAGGCATGCATGAGGAGCAGTGTGAAGCAAAAACCCATCAGTACCTACCGTCACAGGGTCCTCCAGGGGGGTGTCCATTTCAGTGTACCTCAGGTAAATGTTTCCCCGGCAGGCTCGCCACAGTAAACGCTCAAAGGGTATCATCCTTTCCCTCTTTATTACCCCTGCTGTGAATCTGAGCAGAGTTAAATAATAAATAAATTACAAGCATTTCTTTAAGGACCTGTAACACACATGATTTTACGATCTCTTGCTTTTTAGTCCATGATAGCCAGGGCTCTGCTGCTGTTGTGGGCACTTCTAGAAAGACCTCCTTGCTCAAGCCTTAATCTACTGACTTTACCCTGTTGTTTGTTCTTTAAAACATTGTAAGTCCTACCCAGATCAACAGAAAAAGGAGAAGAGACAATTCTGGCTAGAAATGGAGGAATGGAGAAATGCTTAAAGTCACACGAACAGCTTGTGCCTGAATGACAGAGGTGGCAGGTAGCAGTTTTGCAGTGGTGGTCCCTCTTTACTCCCTCCTGTTTTCCTTTTTCCAGAAAGCACCAGGCTGCACCTTTGAAGAGCACTGTGACAGGCTGGTATACTCCCACATATGCTTTGCTCATACAAGAGTTGAACAGGACTTCAGCATGAGCAGCTTAAAACACCAGTGTGGGAAAACACCATCCGTGAGTTTAACCACACCTAGGTGATGTAAACACAAGGGACAGCTGTTGAGACGACAGTGGCTACTGAATTACCATCAGCATTATGCTCAGTGGTGTTGCTGCTCCCCTAACTCTCAGCTTCAGTGCCACTTTCTATTGCAGACAAAGCCCAGTGGAAGCATTCCCGTGGCTTTTTGCTGTAGTTAGACATTCGTCCCTGAGGACAAGGCTGGTAGCCAGCTGCCTGAGTCCAGAAGCTACAGTTAAGATGTAAGAACAATTTTCAGTCCATGCCTCCTAAAGGCTCACTGGAATTGGTGAACTGGAAGTAAAAGTCCATTTGTCCCACTGACCCATAACCTGAGCATAGTTTTGATGATAACTCCAGAGAACAGTCACTCTTTCACCTTAATTAAACAGCTACACTGAATAAGCTGGAGCCTAAGAAGCTGAAGGAAGTACACCAGTGTCACAGCAATGCCGGGCAGGTGTGCAGCCTGGCCAGGCTGGGGGCCGTCACCAGTACACACCCCAGTTTGGCAGCTGCAGCAGCAGGAGTGCTTCTCAGCTCCAGCAGTCCAGATGTGTCTTCGCTGAAGAAATCATCTGGCAGATTGGTTTCTGCCTGGAAAACATTAGTTATAAAAACTATTCAGCGTTGCCAGTTTTAAAACTATTTTCACATTTTTCTCCTGACATTTTTGGCCCCAAAGGTAGAGATTTAGGTCAAACTAGGGCAGGGGGGGAAGGGGGAAGGTAAACTGTATCTTAGCAACTAAAAAGCATAAATGCCATTTTCAAAGAGATCTGGGAGCCAAGTTGTTGAGCCCCGCTGGTTCACAGAGCGATGCAGACTCCAAAGTGACTCAGGTACTTTTGCAAACATGTCTTGTTTGTGGCGAAGACCTCTGGGTTTTGATTAAAAATCAATAACAGCAACACACACCAAATGAAAATGTCAGTATTTTTAGGAACCTTCCACATCTCTGTTGGAAGAGCAAAGAGGCCTCTCACCTCGAAGAAGTCCTGGGTTTTCTTCAACAAATGTTTGAGCTCCGTCAGCTCAAGGAAGTTCTGCTTCAGCGTTTGCTGGTTCTGGTTGGCTTCCAGCAGCTCAGCTTCAAGTTTCTCCAGCATTGTCTGTTTAGGGTTCAAGCACATCCAGAAAAACTCTGAAGCAGACCAATGCAGCCTTTTAGCATGCTGATACCAAATCTCAAACAACAGATGCTGGTTTTTTCCAAGGGGGAATATGGAAATAGTCAATGAGTGCATCAATTAACACTGCATTTGTAGGAAGATACTCATCAATGCTGACACCTCATTTTCCCATTGTCATGTTCCCTACCGAGTGCTTTGCCCTATTCTGGCATTAGAAACAGAATTCACCTGACCAAAGCACAGGCAGGTAAGTGGGTGCCTGGTGTAGGGGTCTCAGACTGTCTTGGCACCTCTGTGGTTCCCCGCAGGACATCTCAGCCCCCAGGTGGACTGGCTGTCAGTCTGCTGAGTACAAAACGAGCTTACAACAAGGCCATCAGCTTAGGTTTATTAGCCATAGTCCAAAAATGTGGGCCCAGGAACAAACCAGGGAACTACCTTGTTCATGAAGCTGAAGCCCTTGGGAAGCACGATTTTCCTTCCTAGTCACCTACATGTGCAGCATTTTAAAAGGACCCAGTCTGTAAACTTATTTCCAGATGGGTTAGAGTAAAGCAACCCCCTCACATCCAAAAGCAAGGCACAAATACTTGTGTCAGACCCCAATATTACTATATCACAACCACACTCCTACCAGGACAGACAGGGTTTTTATGCAGTGAAGCCAGATATAACATCAGCTCTCCTGGTTAATCACCAAAAACCTTCTTATTCTCTCCTACGTGATGATGGAGACATTCTGTGATAGTGATGCCTTTCCATTTAATATGTGGGACCAGAAGGATGTTTCACAGGGGATGGTGGAAAGACTGGGCTTCTTCAGGAACATGCAGTGAGACCAGCCTTAACCCAACTGCTGAGACAGCGACTCAGGGAGCACCTCCGCAGGCAGGGAGAGCTGCCCCAGTCTGCTACTGGGCCCTTCCTTGCAGGGGGAAGGCTGTATCGAGCACATCACACACCCTGTGCACCCACTCCAAGTTCTGTACCTCCATATCAATCATTTCCCGAGGCAGGGGGGTCTCTGGGTACTTTTCTAGTTTGACTATCTCAACATTGTCTTCCATCTCATTCTCCAGAAAACCTACAAGGAATGGACACAGAAGTATTGATACAGGGTCATCCCTGCTGCATCATCCTGCTCACCAGCTGCTGCTAAGCCCCCTCTGTCAGGACATCCGACATCAAGGTGTGACAAGGGCCAGTGATATACAAGAGCCATCATCCCAGTGCATATACACAACTATCAAGAACATCTAGCAGCCTCCTCTCTCAGTGAGGATGCTGTTTCTCCCAAAGTTGTGGTGGCCGCTCACGCCCTCATGCCTTGGACAGCCCTCAGCCCTGGCACAAAGAGCTTGGGGCAGTGAGTAAGGCACGCAGCAAGCTTGAGATTCACTCCTCCCCTCAAGCAATGGCAAGTGCTGTCACAAGGGCTATGGCAGGCGCCGGTCCATGGCGAGGGGAGTGCAGGACACACATCCATGGGACACCAGGTACCACGAGCTCTGCTGCTCGGGTTTTAAGGATTTGTCCCCAGGCTGAAACCCTTGGCCACAAGAAGCATATGCCAATGGCTGGCATGTGGGGTTAGGACTCAAGTTGTCTGAATTAGCCTCCTGCCCAGTCCCAGATTTATCTTGTGATTTTATATAAGCTAATTAATCTCCTTTCAGTTCCTTTAACCATTTTCAAAACAGGAGTAACAATTTATTGCCCATATGGGGCAAAGCAGTAATTAGCTGACACATGCAAAACATTTCCAGGAGCTCACATGAAAACATCACCATTTTGCCACTAATTCTGCTCTGCAGTGTGAAAGCACTTAACAAAGAAATAAATCCCACACCACCAGCTGGCGGAAAGACTATTGCATTTGACAAGCATTTACTTACGCAGGATCCTCTCCAAGGATTCACACCTTCTCACTTCATTCACAAACTTTCTCTGGAAGCTGTTCACATTCGCGTTCAGCTAAAAACGGGAGGAAAAACGAGCCTGGAGCTGGAGGCTGCATGCTGCCACACTCATTTTTAACATTAGCAGAGAATGAACACCTTCAAGGGCAGACAGCCAACACTGCTGCATCTTAGACTCCTAGAGGCAGGGCAACACCATGGGTTCCCCAGGGCCAAGGACATCACAGTCTTATCAGGCTCATTTCCACCCAGCCTTGCTGTGACAGCAAGAGTCACAGACAGACTCTTATGGAGAGAATCCTCATTTTCCGGTGGTGGAGGGAATCATCCCAAGGTTGTGCATAGAGTGTGAATAGCACCGGATCAGAACTCGGGGATGGGTTAGGTCTCAGCATGGTGATGGGCTTTCAGATCAGCTTTGGGGGAAGTCCCACTGTCTCCCTAGGATTTTTGACCACCCTGCAGGTAGACCTTCCCTGAGTGCTTTGAGGGAAGGACAAGCAGACCCTGGGAAACATCTCCTGCAGCTCCACGTGCCAGCTGGGCACTACTCACGTCTCGGAACTGGACCAGACCCAGCTCCCCAAGCTCGGCCACGCAGCAGTAGGCAGCCTCCACCTGCAGGAAGAGCTGCATCAGGCTCATCTCCTCGCTCCGGAAAACCGAGGACATTTCGCCTGCCCTCCTCCAACCTGGGTGTCCGTGGGGGCCTTGCTGGCAGCAGAAGAGTCTTCCTTGCCCAGGGAATTGCCAGAAGATGCCGAGTGCTGTGGGAATGTTGGGATCACTGAGTCAAGGTGCTGGAAGCTAACCCAATGCTGCCCATCATGTACTTCCAAAGGCTTTCCTCACCTCCTAAAAGCCCCCTTGGACCCCCATGAGGCTTCTTCATCCCACCAGTGTGGTGATGGATGCAAAGGTGTATGGGTGACACAGGGCAAGAAGGAAGCCATGTGAGACAGATGATGAGCAAATGCCCCTCCGGGTCCTCTGCTGGGCCAGAGATGCTTCAGGCCACTGCACTCAGGCCCTGTATTTGGGTTTTGGATGCTGAGCCCATGAAGGACTCAAATTCTCTGTGTCTTTCACCACACAGAGGAGAAAAATCATTAATTTCACCTTGCAATTAGAGAGGTGAAAGAGGCCTAACTGGTTTTTATCACTTTCATTGGTAGTGAGTGTGAACACAACATTGCAAACGCATCTGGAGCATGTCATATGGGGATGGGGAGAAGAGACTATTTATTTAATTTAAAGCAAGATTTAAGATTTAAAAAGCATTTCCTCCCAATGGAGGACTGTTTTCAAGATGAGATACATGAAATATTATGCATTTCACAAAAGTTCCTTTTGTCTATATGCTTATTATTCACTTTGTGTAACCTGAGCATGCAAATTGCCTTTAGTTGTTCTTGCACAAACTTAACTGATTTGCATGCACAAACACAGTAATTATTCTTTCCCAGAGAAAAACCTGCAATTAGATACACTTCTTGCATGCGTTTAATTTTGTATCAAGCCTACATTTTATAAATAGCAAAACAAAATCCATTTATAACCTTACTTCTACTTGTTTACAGGGATGGGAACTCAATTGTCCTTAACCCTCTCTCTCCCCATGAACCTTGTCTTGCAACACTTTTTAAAATGTGGATTCTAATATTTTTTATAACATGTGAAAGACTTCTCTTAAATGTGAGAGAAACACTTCATAAGATATTAAAGACCTGATTAACAAGTCTGTATTTGCTCAATTATCCTGTGAGTTTTCTTTGTTTTACACTCTGTACCCATTCACTAAATAATTTGAGATGTTAAAAATACAATATATGATAACTAGTAGCTTGTTAAAATAAAACCCATCATGTGCCAGCTCCAGTGGATTAAGGATATAATCTTTAAAGTTGGTTGGACATTTTTTCAGCAAGCAATATTTTCCGGAGGAAGAAGACACAAAAGCTGCAAGAGACCCCCCCACTACTCATGCAAGAAAATAAAAAATTTCCCCAGATCTGATTTTCAAAAATTTTAAAATATTTTTTAGATGTTTATAAGATCATCAGAATGTCCCATCTTAACTTCTTTAAGCTGAAAAGTTTGAAGAGCCTATAATTTAAAGCAGTTTGTATTTTTAAACCTGCAGTTAACTTCCATAAAAAATGTTAAAACCTTAGAATTAAAAAAAACAAAACTCAAATGAAATATTTAGAAATATCTTAACTGTTTCAAACCATCCAAATCCAGGGTTCTACTTTTCCTCAGTAATCAGTCAGTGAAAAGCCCCTAAGGCTAACTTTTGTCTTGATTTGGAATGAGAGAAAAATGAAACACAAAAAGAGAAACCACCTTCCAGCCCAGCTCCAAGGAAAGCAGAGCATTCACCCTTCATCCATTCTTACAGATACAGAAGGCTTGCCCAAAGGCACCTGCTGCCAGCCGTGCCTCTGCTACCCTCCTCCCCCAGTTATTTTGCTTTGGCAAAAGAACAATAATTGAAAAATCACTCACACTTACCCAGTCGCAATTTACCAGCAGCATTGCACTGCATTAAAATGCATCAAAACACGCGGGGTTTCGGGCAGGGTAAATCCCGGTGCTGTAAATGGCTTTAGAGAAGGTGTTACTCAGGTTTACCTGTCAGCCACTGCGCTCCTTTCTGGCAGGCCCTCTCCCCGGGGAAGGGGCAAGCTCTCCCCTCCGCTGGCCAGGCGTCCCGTCAGGCGACGACAGCGGGGTTGTGCCTTGGCATGGCTGCAGGCACCGTGCCGGCGAGGAGGGCGGCGAGCAAAGTGCCCCGGTGAACTGTTCCGACTCACACGGGGCACAGCAAACCTTCTCTTTTAAGATCAGAACCGGTCTGAACCAGAGAAAGAAAACTCTTTCTGACCCAAAACAATCCATGGGGGGTCTGGACCCAGTGCTTTCCGGCTCAGTCACAACCCTGGTGTCAGGTCTGTGACAAGGGCGAGATGTGTTGTGGCAGCACGGGGCTTGTTGGGACTAATAACAGATGGGGCACACGGGCTCACACCACCCAAAAACAAGCCAGAACCTTTGAAACCTGCTGTACCCGGAGAGCTATAAACCCATAAAAACTCCTTTGCGAGCCCCGGATGGAGGAAGAGTCACCAAAGAGGTGGAAAACTTATGTGCTGTTTCTTGCTGGTTTTTCCTCACTGAAGGCAGCCCAGGGAAGGACAGGGAAACAATGGGAGATTAATGATTTTACTTAATGATTTTCCTGCAGCCGAGGCGGGCAGAGCTATACAGCGAAGAGAGGGCTGGGAGGGCAGGGGCTCAGTCAGCAGAGCTGTGCTAGCCCGGGGCAACGCAGGGACACAGGGAAATTAATTCTCACCCTTTGAAATACAAATGCTGTGGGGAAAAGGGGCTTTATAGACTTTCTCCTACTTCAGCTGCTAAAGCAAGGGCTCCAGAGAGAGATTCGGCTCCTCCTAAAGCCCGATGGCTTAGCTCCCACTGAGGTCAGAGGAGGCAGGGCTTCATCCTGGTGAATAAGCATGGCTGGGTCACGATTAAATCTAGCACCCACAAAAGATTTCATCTTAAAAGAAGAACTAATAAAAATGCATGGCTGCATGTAAACTGTGCCCCTTAAAGAAATGTTTTTTCAGACCTGCTTTTTTCGGTGGTACCCGGTAGCCCTGGCCCAACAAGTCCAAGGGTGTAGCTGGTCCAAGGGAGCAAGGCTGAAAGGTGAGTGATGGCAGAGGGTTTCCCATGGCAGAGGGTTTCCCCAGCACAGAGGATTTCTGTTCAAGAGCAATGAAGAGCAGCCCCCCTTTGGTAGCTCAGCTCCTGCTGCTTTCTGAAATCCAGCTGCCTCGAGCTGCACGACCCGAAAAGGAAGTATTAAAAATGATAAGGCAATTCTAGCAGGTGGGCTTAAAACTTTCATTTTGCTCAGCTGCACTGTACTCTTCCCGCACCACCTGCCACCACCGGCCAGCTCAGATTTCTCCATCAGCGCTACCAAAGAAAGAAAGCAAAGGCTGATGAAACTCGGCACTTTCTGTAGGCAAATGGGAACTTCTTTTGGTAAGGCAAAAGTGAAGTCGTTGCTGTTGGGCGCTTTGCATGTGCCAAAGCAGCACGTCCGCCACGCAGGGCTGAGAAGAAGCTGGGGTGGGAAAGGAAGGACATTGCCTTGCAGCCTGTGCTATCATGCTAAATAACAGGAGTCATCATTCCATTCTCAACGGAGGTATGTTGACACAACAAAATGAAAGAGCTTCTCAGGCTACTTCCTCCACCTCTGAACCCACAGAGGGTTCTTTCCCCCAGCGAAGCTGTTGTGTTCAGTTGATGGTACCAGGATTTCCTTCCGTTTTGTACCAATGCTGCTCTTATTCAGCCCTGCAGTTACACTCAGCTACTTCCCTACAAGCTGTTCGAGTGGAGGAGCAGAAGGGGTCCCCAACACACACTTCATCATCAAAGAAAGCCCCACTATGTCAGACACTCCATGCCGTTAGCTGGGGAGCGAGTGAACACGGAGCATGGGGATGAAGCCATCTCTCTTGCCCTTCCCTCCTTCTCTTCCCGGGCAGCGGAGAGAAGCAGGAGGCCTATCCTATTTCTTGCCTTTGGCATGTGGAAGTAAGAACATTATTTTATAATAATCTTATTATTAAAGATTAGATGATGACAGCTGATGATGAGGCACTGTTAGAGAAGCCCCATCACTGGGCTTATTGTCGGCACCGGCAGCTCTGCCCGGGTGAGCCGAAGGCAGACCTTCTCTGGCAGCCCTGCGCCACAACAGCTGGCCTCAGGCTCCCTCGCTGGCATCTCCAGAGGGACAGCATGGGGTCACAGCAGGGCCACAGGCTCAACATTCATCTAATAGCAACCCCAGCCTGTACTGGAAAACACAAAGGGCACGGTTGCGGAGACTTTCAAATTGCTTGAAGTGGCTGGAAGTATGATAGAAAGCAGATACCCTCTCCCCTTCTTCATTTAAAGAGTAAAACCTTAATGGTTTTGATTTTTTTTTCCTCTGTTTGCCTAGTTTTAAAAATCAACCCCCCTGTTCACCGGTAGCTTTGTCTTAGATTTTTCACATCAATGAAGATACCAAACAAAATAGTCCCCTCCCCCATTGACATATTATTGGCACCAGACTTAAGGTTTTAAGCTTTTTAAAGCCATTTTGAGGGCTTTATAAAGGTCCTTAAGCTTTTTTGAGCTTTATAAAGGCTACCTGAGAGGGAGGTCACCCCACAATACAAATCAGTGGGTTGCTAACAGACAGACCTGCCCTCCCAACAGGAGTCTTTTCCAGAGATGCACTTGGAGACTTTGCTACCTACGAAGCAAGTGTAGGAGATAGATCTCCTGTGGTCTCACCAGTAGCACAGACCACCTAGCACCTGCCCTGGCGTCCAGCACCATGACCTCAAAGGCTGCACAGAGCCCTTGTGAATAACAACTGGGAATTGTCAACTGATCACCTACTTCAGTGTGCCAACACTGGGGTCCCAAGCGTGCAACCCCTCCAGCTGGGCTGTCATCACTTTCAGCAGCATGGGGAAGTTTCATCCAGCTGCAGGTAACTCTCGGATCAGTATCTTGGCTGTAATCACTCCATACTTAGCTCCACCATGCAGAAGGTTTTGTGTGGCTACACAAGATGTTAATTTTTGAGTTCTCTTTCACCAAAGCTCCCTCCTACTGCAGGAGCTAAGCAGAGTAGCACCTCACGTACCCCAATACAAGAGTAGGGGTGTAGTTAACCCAGCCTCGAGTGTCATACAGAAAAAGGGACTTGTCCTCTTGTCACTGTTATCCCCAGAGATGAAGTACCTGCTTTGCTGTGCTCTCATGGGTTACGTGTTTTCCCCCCGAGTTAAATACCTCGCTATGGCTCAGTTATCATCATGCAGGTCACTGCTGGGATGGAACATGATTGCAGCAGCAATCAGCTTTCATTTGGAATTAAAAATACAAACATGTTGCCCATGTAAACAGAACATCTAGATTTATAGACAGAGGGAGTGTGTACTCTTGTGACAAAGGTAATAACTTTTTGAGAGCCACGCCGCGCGGTGAAGTGTCAAGGGTAATACCTCGGTCAGTAGAGAATTTCAACTGTGAAGCTCTCTGTGGCACAAAATACACCAAACGGTGGGTGTTGTCTCCTCCATAATTATCAGGAAAAGCTGAGCAGCAGCCCTGCTCACTGTGGAAGAGTCTCTAAGGGGAGGAGTGAGAAAGTACCTGATTTTAGAGCAAATCGAGTCCTGCCTTGAGAACTGCATGAGAACAGGAGCCCGAGGAAAGGAAGCCCTTGTCTCTGCCAGTGCTGCAGTCATGCCTTGTGTGCCAGGGCACCTCCGTGGAGACCCATGGTTCGTGCGATGCATAGAAACCAAGCTAGGGGAAGGCTTTGGAGAGTCTTATCACTCTTCAAACAGTCACAACACTGAATTATACAAAGAAGAAATGAAACAAATCCAAATCTGTGTCAGAAGATGATTTTATAGGACTCCCATTGTGACTGAACTTTGAAGCAAAGCCTTCATTTCCAATCAGATCCAAAAATCACTGAAGCCAAGCGCAGCCTGTTCACGGCTTCAGGAAAATTTGGAGCAGGCCCTTTATGAACTAAAGAGGGAACACATTTTGGAAAGGAAAATAAATGCATTGTGTTAATTGTGCAAAACATTTTCCGTGTCCCTTAGAAACAGTCACATCTAGCTACAAGCTGACAAAGAGCATTAAGGTAATAGTTAAAAGTTCAAAATACATTTCATTACAAATTGAATCCTTCATGAAATAGCAGAGCAGTTCTGTCTTTTCATTTACCTTCAGACATTTTGTGCTGCCCAGAACGTTTTTGTACTCATTGTTTTTGCAAAATTAACTGCCAGGTCAACTTTCATCAAGAATCGTGGCTGAGAAATCCAGGAGGGAAATGTGATGCTGGAAGAAAGTGGAGGGCCTTCCCCCAGTAAAGAGTTGAGTTTTAGTTTTGATGCCACAGAATGCTCAGATAAAAACACAAATTAAAGATAACTAGCACAAAAGGACTTAGACACTGAAATGAGGCAGAGATTAAGATTATCCTATAAACAAATTTCAAGCAACTCTGAGCAGTTGGAACTTTTTTAGAGCCATGGAACTGTAGAATGGTTTGGGTTGGAAAGGACCTTAAAGATCATCAAGTTCCAACCCCCCTGCCATGGGCAGGGACACCCTCCACTAGCCCAGGTTGCTCAAAGCCTCATCCAGCCTGGCCTTGAACCCCTCCAGGGATGGGGCTTTCACAGCTTCTCTGGGCAACCTGTTCCAGTATCTCACCACCCTCACAGTGAAAAACTTCCTCCTAATATCTAATCTAAATCTGCCCTCTGCCAGTTTAAATCCATTACCCCTCGTCCTATCATTACACCCCCGATAAAGAGTCCCTCCCCATCTCTCCTGTAGCCCCTTCAGGTACTGGAAGGCTGCTATCAGGTCTCCCTGGAGCCTTCTCTTCTCCAGGCTGCACAACCCCAACTCTCTCAGCCTGTCCTCATACAGCACCTCTCCTGCTGTGACTCATGTCTATCAAGGCCAAGAGTGATGGCTGCTGGTGTCACGCACCCAGCCTGGCTGCCAGCTGAGCACAACACACCTTGGGACACACTTGGCCAAAGGACGGGGCCAAGGACACCTGCAGCAGCAGGAGGTGGCTGACACAGACTGGCTAGCACAGCCCTAACTCCGCTAGCCCCAGCAGCGTGTTGACACAAAAACAGGGAGACAAGGCAGGAAAACATGCCCATTTCAGCTGGCCTGCCTTCACCTGCAGCTCGGTGTGCCCTTTCTCTGGGGAAAACCTCTGTTTGCTTGTGTCTTGCTGCATCATAGAAATAGTCACAAACTGGAAGGGAGCAGAGTAGTTTCGGTGGTGGAGGGTAGCCGGGGGGAGGATGAGGGGGTTCACCCCATAGAAATGCTGCACAGGCCTAAGCCTACATGGGTTTTGCTCTGTTTTTTCTTAAACAAAGGGGGACCAAATAAACCTCAGAGTTTTGGATAGCAGCACCCCATTGTATGTAGCTCATCCTCGTGGCCAAGAAGGCCAATGGCATCCTGGGGTGTATCAGAAGGGGGGTGGTCAGTAGGTCAAGAGAGGTTCTCCTCCCCCTCTACTCTGCCCTGGTGAGACCGCATCTGGAATATTGTGTCCAGTTCTGGGCCCCTCAGTTCAAGAAGGACAGGGAACTGCTGGAGAGAGTCCAGCGCAGAGCCACAAAGATGATTAAGGGAATGGAGCACCTCCCTTATGAGGAAAGGCTGAGGGAGCTGGGTCTCTTTAGCTTGGAAAAGAGGAGACTGAGGGGTGACCTAATTAATGTTTATAAATATATGAAGGGTGAGTGTCAGGAGGATGGAGCCAGGCTCTTCTCTGTGACATCCTGTGATAGGACAAGGGGCAATGGGTTCAAGCTGGAACACAGGAGGTTCCACTTGAACATGAGAAAAAACTTCTTTACAGTGAGGGTGACAGAGCACTGGAACAGGCTGCCCAGAGAGGTTGTGGAGTCTCCTTCTCTGGAGACATTCAAAACCCGCCTGGATGCGTTCCTGTGCGATCTGATGTAGGTGTTCCTGCTCTGGCAGGGGGATTGGACTAGATGATCTTTCGAGGTCCCTTCCAATCCCTAACATTCTGTGATTCTGTGATTCATCCCAGCTCCTGTGGGAAGTCTATTACGTCCCTCCCTGCAGATTTCAGCAGTGTGGAGGGAAAAAAAAGAGAAAAATTTTAGATCTTGACCATCCTTCTAGGATTGATGCCCCAGATGCCTTTCTGCTTGCTTCCCATGGGATGGCTGCACATCCCCAGCAGGTCCCCAGCTTCGTTCTCACCTGAGCCCCCAAAGCCATGTGGGACCACCACTGAAGAGCACCAGCAACCTGCTCTCTGCTGAGAGCACCTCTCCCAGTGCTTTCCTGCCTGATTTAGTGTCTGAACCTTTCTTTAACAAGGACATTGTTGTGCATCAAAGACAGGAGCAAGCAGAGCCAACGGCCCGGGGAACTGCAGCAAGGCACAGCACTCGTCAGGCCAGGACAACACTATATAAGGACTTCAACAGTGTGGCTTTTCCAGCCGGGATGGCAAAAAAAATAAAATCTTTCCCTTGAGCTGACAGTTTACCAGCAACTCCCCCAGTCTGCAACTAGAGCTGTGCTGGCAGGAGTGAGCAGTTCTTGGTTTTGCCTGTGTCATGGAAGAGGTGGTGTAACTGCAAGAGGAAAAAAAAAAAATGTTCTTGCAGGATCATGTTGTACATGGGTGATGGAGACAATGACACAGCTGTGCTCACGGGGTGAGAATGGCCATGGTTTCTCTTGTACAGAGAGGCCCCAAGCTTGGACTGATCCCAGCCCAAAACCAGGCCCTTAAGCCAAACAGGGAGGCACATCCTCAACCCAGACAGAATCGTAGAACGGTTTGGGTTGGAAGGGACCTTAGAGATCATCAAGTTCCACCCCCCCTGCCATGGGCAGGGACACCTCCCACTAGCCCAGGTTGCTCAAAGCCTCATCCAGCCTGGCCTTGGGTGGATCCTCTGTTCTTTTCCAGCTCTTTTAAACCATCTTTGCAGGACCCAAAGGAGACTCATAAGACAGGATCTGTCGGGAACACCTTAGGGGAGGGCTGTCTTCAGAGGCCCTTCCTCCTTCTGGCTGCAGCAGAGCCCAGGGAAAAGCCTTCAGGCTTGACCTTCAGGGTCCCTCTGCCTGCCTTGGGTGCTGGTATCCACTTACCACAGGAGCTGTTTTGCTCAGAGCCCTTCTCTATCCTCACCTGGTTATAGCAGGAACGTTCAAGGTGTCCTGGCAGCAGGAAGCTCCTTTGCTCCACCCTCTGCCCTACACGCCGGCTCTCGGAGCTTGCTGAGGATTTGCGGAACCAGAGCTGCCGGCGAGGGAGACCTGATCGGTGCAGCCGCTTGGGTCGGGTGGGAGCTGGACCCCTGACATGAAGCACTTCTCCAGCAAGCCCTGGGCAGCCTTCACTGTGCTCTTCTTCACCACTGTGCTCCAGTATTCCTGCTCAGCAGGTATTTTCTCTTCTCCTCTATTTTCTATACCCTGCCTTTTCCCCCACTCCTCTCAGTACCTAAATATATTGTCTACTGACAGTAATTTGTTCTTTAAAAACAAGGTGAGCTTCCTTGTCTCATCTGAAAAGTGTAAAGAGCTGTAATTGATTAATGTTAATGAGAATTCCTCGACATGATTGATCACAGCATCTTTCAGAAGAGATGTGCTTTTGCCAGCTACTTACAGATCCCCTGTAAATGTGACTGAGCTGCAGGCAAGGAGACAGGGGACCACAGTTACCTGCTGAGGCAAGGGGCCATTTGAAATACCACCCAAGAGGCTCACTGTAGTCTGTTTTAGCTCTTATTAGGTGCTTTTTGCAGGAAATCTGTCTTTGGTGGCCCCTTAATTTGACAAGTTGCCTAAAAACAAAATGTAAATGAGACCTGTGAGCTGCTCTTTTCCCATCAGGCTACTGCCTGCATTTGTGTATCAGCACCACTCGAGACCTGCCAGATGTTTAAAGATGGGTTAGCTTTGACAGCCTGCCCTTTGGGCTGCGAAGTCTATAAACACAAAGCAACGCTCAGCATTCTGCAGCACTTTCATCTACAGGTCATACACAGTTTTTAATTATTCTTCCCAGTGCTCCTGTGAGGTATTTATTAACTCAGAAAACAAATTATGGGCTTGGCCAAGGTCATTCAGCAAGTCCTAGTGCAGTCAGAAAGGGGGAGCTCAGACCCTTCCCTGGGGCAGGCTGCCCAGAGACCCCCTCCCAGCATGGCAGTGGCCATAAGGAAACCTCTGGTCTTGCTAACAGTCGATCAGCTCAAAATGCAAAGTTTGGCAACAGCAGGTGACCCCAAAGGGGACATTTCCTGCAGGACAACCACAGTTTATTTGCTGTTACTTGGAAAATACCAAACTCAAAACAAAGGTTTGGTCAAAGGTCTTGCTCTGTTTTGTTTTCCTGAACTGAAACTAAACCTGAGCCATTCTTTTGAAGTCTTCAGTGAAATGAAGCTGGAAGTGATTTTCTCTCTCTATCACACTCCAATTATCAGCTGAGTGATGGTTTGACTGGGAACAGTTCTCTCCTAGCTTCTGCCTGGTCTCTGGGCCAGCAGCACGTTGGAGCTCCTCCATCAGCATGCAGCAGGAGCTACTCCTGCAGCTTCTCCAGGCTGGTTTTCATGCATCTCTGCAGGGGACCATCTCAGCATGGGATACTTCACCTGGCTGAACTTGAGCTGCACTGCTCATAGTGGCACAGGAGGAGAGAGATATTTCTTTGACTCCCTTCTGCAGCAGGGGACAGGCTGATGGTAACACACAGGAACCACAGCAGCCTCTTGCTTTTCCCACACAGGCATCCTGCAGCTATCCTTGTATCTGATCCTGCAGCACTGTGAGGTGCGTGCTGAAGCTGAGTGGCAAGGCAGGCATTAGGAGGTCTAAGGAGGCTTTGCCTGTGGCACCACGTCCAGATTTGGAGGGCTGGAGAGAGCTGTGCCAGAGTGCACGCGTTCTCTGATTCTGTGTAGGAAGCAGGATAAAGAGGGAAAACTCAATAAAAAGCCCTGTTTCTCTCCCTTGTTTCTGTATGTTGTGGTTTCTAACCTGAGCTGGTTATCGTGTTGGCCTGAACTGGAGCCCAGCCAGAACAGTTCCAGACACAGCTGAGCCTGGACTGCAGCAAAGCCAGAGCTTCCCCCCGAGGCTGCGATGGGTTTGCTGGGGCTCTGCACGGATGGGTTCAGCCCTCAGCTCTGCCAGTCTCCTCTGCACCCCAGAGTTACTGGGATTTTTCTAAGGGTAAAAGGAGCTAGATGTACAGTTTGATGGCCACGGATCTCCCCACACCACTGAATGCTCTCTCTCATTTCAGTCACTGCTTGTTCTGTCCCAGTAGCTTGGGAAAGGATGGTGGCTAATTTAAGCTGTGAGTGAATGGCGTGCAGCAGGGTCACACTCATGCAGGGGTACAGGGATCCAACTACTCCTTATGGCTGGTGCTACTGCAGATTTCTCGAAGCCTGTGCTGACAGTGGTGGGATGTGAAAGCAGCAGTGTTTAGGGGCAGGAACTTTCTTTCTCCAATTTGTTTCCATTCTGCAGAACTCTGCAAGGCTAAAGGCTTTAAGATTTTCATGCCAGATGACCCATATGACTTTTCTAATCCAACTTGCCTTTTCTCCTGTGCTTTCCTTCTAGCGGCAGGTGAAGATGTCTCCAATGTTTCAACAACTGAGTATGAAGCACCATGTCTTAGTAAGTCTTAATAAATTGTTACTACCATGATAAAGCCAGGTGATGAGACTATCAGGTGACTGAGAGTCTGTCCTGAAAAAGGATTTATCTGTTGTCAAGGCTTCCATTGAGGGTGAAACTCTAGGACACACTTCTAAGACTCCTCTATTGCCATGCCCAGTATCATAGAATCATAGAATGGTCTGGGTTGGAAGAGATCATCTAGTTCCAACCCCCTGATATGGCCAGGGACACCTTCCACTAGACCTGGTTGCTCAAAGCCTCATCTTAGCTACATTCAGATGGATGCATAGCTTTGAACAGACTAATTCATAGCTCATTCTATTTGTGGGTCCTCAAGCTCCCTGCTAGACTGCCTGTAGGCACAATGTGGGCTCCCAGGAGAACTTTCCCCCACTCTACCAGGTCTTCCCCAAACAGCAAGTCCCAGGCAACCAGAGATCCCACCAGCCCTTCCAGAGTCTTGCGCCAGCCCAAATCTCAAACACCCCCCCAGTCCTGCACTTCTCAAAAGATAGTACGTGTACCCATAGAGATATGCTCCTTCAAAGCATGACATGGACATAGGGGGCAGGCATCCCTTCCCTAGGTACATATAAAACGTGTCTCTTCTGCTGTGGGAAGAGCTGCTCTCTTGTGCAGGACAACCGTCCTATGTGCACGGAAGCCCCAAAATGCACAGGAACATTGTCCTGCCTGACACATGGGAATGAGAGCAACTGAGCAGCACCTGCACTTGCCTTTTCCTTGGAATGGTGCAAGAGGCTGTCTGGACACACCAAGCTCAGGAGGCATTGACTTTTCAGAGCTGACAAGCTCTGTGCACGTCAACACACAATGAATGTAGCTGCAAGGTGGTTTTGGCTGCCTCAGCTCTCCTGGGTGCTGGGGCTTCATGCTTAGCTTCTATTCTAGCCCAAGGGATCAAGACACTATGGTCCCCCAGGCTCCCTTTGATATTTCCACGTTATCATCGAGGATGCAGACACAGAGCTGGATATATTCACTGTGCCCTCGTGATGGAGAAAGTACGACTACTTGTGTCATACTCCATTCCTGACTGAGGACATGCTAAGTAGGTGTTCCAAAAGATTTCCCTAATGGTGGGCACAGTGGTAAGGGGGGCAGCTTGGGTGTTTGGCCAGACAGGGATGATTGAGTCGTGAAGACATACAGATGAAACTGAATATTGCCATCCCCCAGGTTAAGAGCCAGGCTTAGGAGAAGGATGCCACGGCAGAGTGACAGGCCACAGGGCAGACAGTGAAGCCCACTGTCTCATCTGCCTTCCAGCAAAGGAAATCTGTTACGTATTTAGCCTCCCGTCACCTCCCTTCATTTCTTCGCCACCAGACGTGAACTTCTGCACGCAAGCAGCCATGTGCTGCCCGACGGGTATGGATGATTACGGATGGATCGCAGCGGCCGTTGGCTGGAGCCTCTGGTTTCTGACACTCATCCTGCTCTGCGTGGACAAGGTCATGAAACTCCGGCCTGACGAACCCAAATATTTGGTGGCCTGAAGCAGACCAAGCCAGCAAGCATCAGCACCTGGGAGCAGTGAGGTGCGAACAGACTGACAAAACATTTAAATCACTTCCTAAGAAACAAAAAAGAAAGGGAAGGTACCTTCAGACAAAAAAAGGTCAGATCTAAGCAGGGCACTTGCTGGGGCTTCATCCTCCCTGGCAGGTCAGAGCTGCCAGACAAGGTGTGAAGCAGGCAAGTCCCTGCAAGCCACCACACATGTCCCACAGTGCACAGAAATTCTTCTCCCTGAGCCCTTCCATGCTCGCTGCATGAGATGCTGAAGGATGAGTTACCAGCTTATAGCACACTGCCGTAAGACAACCCAGTATCTAACCTTTGACTTTGAAACAGAAGGCAGGCAAATAAAAATATATTCTGGAGGATCAACACTACCAGATCCATTACTAAGCTGTACACCAGGTTACATCAGTAAGCGGATGTAACTCATTAATTATACTGAGTCCTTCTCACTCGCTAAACTGCAATATTTTGAAGTCTATTAACTGATACCAGTTAAAACTCTGTTATGGAAACTTGAGGATTAAATTTGAAATTAAAACTTGTTTTTTTCAGTGCAGTTTATACGTGAACTGTTTTGTAGGAGCTGAATGTTGGTTGTAGTTATCCAGCTCGCACCTGCCCATGTAACTAAACCAAGCAGGTTTAAACCAGCATATCCAATTCATGTACAAAACTGCTCCTGCTAATGCAAGATGATAACAGACACTCTTCTTGATGAAAACATTCTCGCTGGCTGGTTTATACTGATAAAGCTTATATTGGCAAGGAATTACACAACCCCAATTGTTAGAAACATGATTTTAACATGAAATATTCATGCAGAAGGGTTGGCCTCACTGCAGTCAAACTGTCTGGTTTGGGGCAGTTGCACCAGTTTGATTTCTGTCTATTATTAAAACAATAAATCAGTATTAAACCCATCTAGACATACACAGGATTAGCACCTGTTAGAGACCAACTGAAATAAAACAAAAAAAGTTACTCTTAAACCAAAGAAAGCTCTATTGAAGATTGTATCTATTAATTATCATGAAAGCCTACCTTCAGCTTATCAATGCATAACTTTTCCAGTTGGAAAAGATACCAGTTTAAGACTCTTCAGATTGATTCCGGCACTACTAGACACTTTAATCAGGACAACGCTGTGCCATTCCGAAGTGATGGGCAGTCGCCCCTTATCGACTTTCCACTATCAACAGGAATGGGTACAAGTTAGACACTGAGGAAAAGACATCCTTCCCTGTAATTAGTATCACTTCACACAAAAAAATCTGGAGCAAAATGCCAACCAGAGGCTAGCATCAGCAAATAAAGTTTTGAAAGGGAAGGGCTTAATTCTTCTGTGGCTTTTTTACTGTGTGTGTTTTGTTCAGTTCTTTTGAGTTTTTTGTTTGGTTGATTAGTTATTTTTTTTTCACCTGTGCCATACTACTAGTAGTAAACAATCACAAAATGCTGCTCAATTAAGAAAAAAAACTCAACATTTCAACATACAACAATTAAAAGTAATTTTCACAAGACAAATCTCTGTGTTGGACCAATTCTTTACACACACGCAAAAAAGACTTGCCTTGTCCTTTCCTTCTCTTTCCAGTGGGGAACTGGAAATCAAATCGACCCAACTGATATTCCTGCAAGCTCTGCCTCTTCTCTTTACCAATTTCTTTTCATTAATACCCTATCACTGGATTTTCCAATCTCTATGATTTATCTAACCATAGGGACAAAACAAGTGGTACCAACACACAGAGCTGTGACTGGTGAGTCAGAACCATCCTTCCTAGCTTGTAGTTTCCAGACCGCACGATTAAACATGCAGCCAAATTCATTTTTCAGTGTCAACTTCTGGAGCAGAACTTGCTGTTCTTCTTCAGGTCCTCTACAGCTCTGCCTGCTTTGTCTGAACACGGAAAGAGAAGGGAGGTATCTACAAACCAATCTCTGCTATGCTGTTTCCCCTTCCTGGTATTTCAGCTTACCATGTATTGAAACCAGATCACTCTGACAAGATTCAATTCTAATGGGGCAACCCTCTGGGCTCCAATATACAGAGAAGTCACTTTGCTTCAGATGAGCTGTACTAATATCTTGTACAGATGTTGTGTGTAAAGTTAGGTAAGGGACAATAGTTCATCCTTAAATGAAGAGGACTAAGTAATGCTCATTGCCACTAGTGAGATTATTGCAGGCAATGTTGTGTCGATGTCGTCTCCTAAAAGTGACAAACAACTTCTCATAACGTCTTTGCAGTTCTACTCTGCAAAAGCTAGAATGTGGTCTCCAGCATCCCAGCAAATTTTCTTCCACGTGGCAGTGAAGTATAGGAGGATGTAGCAATAAAATGAATACTTGACTGCACAACTCCTCTAAATGAGAGATTCCTCACCTTTAATCTTGAATTTTTGAAGTGTTCTTGCTTGAAGCTGCCATCATCAGGCCTGTCAAAAGGATCACACTCACCCATGGAAATGTTTGGCACAAGAGTTCCATGCAAAATGCAAGGCCACTTACCTGAAACCGTTTTATCCAGGATCGCATGGACTGACACATCTGGTAATCAGTTCATGAGTTTGTGGGTGCCCAGATCACCTTTATTGCATAGAATTTAAACAATTTCATATTTGGCAACTATGCTGAAGTACTTCTGATAGCGGTTAATCCATAATTCTTTCTCCTCTTTCCTTAAGTCCAAGGATAAAAGCTTCCTGATTTTTTTTATTATTGCAATTTTTTTAATTTCTATTTTTTTTTAGACAAGTTTCTTTCAGATCTGCATTTCAGGACCAAAAGAGCTCAGCGCATTGCCAAATATAACACTGCATTAATTTTCCTTGAATAGGAAGAACTTTTTCCTAAAACAGAAACAACATCCAGCTACTGCTTTTAAACATGTACAGCACTAAAACGTTCAAACAGCCTGGATGAGAAAACCAACTTCTGAGAAGCCTTGGGACAGAAATCTTAGAGAAGTTTTCATAGGAACATGACAGAGCTCTTAATAAGTGTGTACGTTAGGATGTAATTCAAAATGCAAACCAATAATTTTCATCTCTCAAGTCTCATTCACTTTGCCTGCTCCACCTGTGGCAATAACAGGACTACTGTACGTGAACCTGAAAACCACCACGTCAGGGATCCACGGACCTTTAGCATTGATTTCAAAAGACTTCAGAGCATTTGTTCAAATGTGCCAACATTTTATTCCGATTAAGGCAAGATGTAACAGCCAGAACATAAACTTCCAGTTACGGAGTAAGAACTACTCAAAACTAAACAGGAGTGGCCATTACAAAGGAAAATACATACTTTAAATGTAAATAGTATCAAGAAAAAGTAACACAAAACCAAGACAAAACACTCCAGATCTAGAAACTATGAAGTGCAAAAAAAGTATTTTTCTAGTACTAATGTAACTTCTTTTTTATCTGTCAGCCTTCAATGGGATTCATAGGACTGTAGCTCTACTCTGGAAAAGTCTCTTTAGAAAGGCAGTACAACTCCACAGGATTTTTGCTTCTCAGGTTTCTTAGAGAGAGTAAACTCACCCTAGGACTTGTACGTCAAAGCTAGACACATCTTGCCAACTGCATCCCAAACTGTACCAAAGAACTTGTAGGATAAATTCTCCTTCCAAAGCATACATGGGACTACATGATTTTCAGCAGAAGTCATGCAGATGAGATCACGGACAATATGCATGCCAACATTTGGATCTGAACTACCAATCCCATTGGTATGAGCTGAACAAGTTGAGCTTGTTCTGCTCTCATTGAATTAGTGTCAGAGATACAGACGAAAATTTTTACAGTCCTCCTTCTGACATCAGCTGCATTTCAAGGGACACTCACTAGAAGAGAGATACCAGACTTTTCAATCACTCAAGTGCACTCACACCAAAATACTGCAAAACTACAGTGAATCTTCATCAGCATTGCCAAAACCTTCCATTCCTAATTACTGCTTCCTCAGTAGTTGGGACCTACACATAACAGAATACATGAATGGCAGCAGAATACACTCCCAGGGCTTGTCCCCCATTTTTAAACAAAACACAACAGGAAGAAGGAAAAGATGCCCACCACAAAAGGGAACTGGATTTTTATTTCTGTTTCTCTAGGCACATCTGAACAGTCCTGGAGAAACTCCACAGCCCTGCTGAACTGCTTTTGGGAGTCTCACTTACGAGAGATGCTCCTCACTCATACAGACTGGCACGGCACGTGGTGAAGGCTGTGTCGTGGCATCAGCTTGAGTGAGGGTTGGAGAAGTCCCAAAGATCTCCTCTCTCTCTGTTTAGTGCACTGTTATAGGTTGTTGTCCTTCGCCTTCTGACAATCAGATGTCATCCTTTTTCTTTTAATCCATTTTCAGCTTTATGTCCATATTCAGAAAACACCAAACAGGTGGGGTTTGGGTTTTGTTTTTTTTTTTTTTTTTTTTTTTTTTTTTTTTTTNCTGCTGCAAAAATATGGCCCACAACATTTTTCCACCTCAAGGTCACAAATGTTTTTCATCCTGCCACTTGGAAGTTCTTGGCCAAGATATGTTTTTTTTTTTTTAAGGACTGGCACCTGTTGACAAAGAACTGCTAGATAAGGCATGGAATGGGAAATGCCCATTTCTTCCTTGAGCTGAAAAATTGTTAAAGCTGGAAAAGGGGAGACTATAGTGAAGGTAAGAGTTAAAAAAAAAAAAAGAATTCAGCTGCCTGTTGCCATCCACATCACACAATTGGTGACTTCACTTGGGCTCAAATACATACTGACTTCCTTGTGCAATCCATCCAATGTGTTTTCAAGCTGAGAGTTAACACACAGCAGTGTCAGGTGTTTTGGTTCTGGGGAAGTTATGATCCCTATAAACAGCCTCTTTCTAAGGTAAGGCTGTAACCCTGCTGTCACTGGTTTAATTTAAAGGCACTGGCTTCAGCACTTGGTAGGAACACGCATTTTTGGGTGATCAATCTATTGATGTATTTAGATGTGTGATATTGGCGTAGCCAAAATCTCAACAACCACTCTTCTGGGTGCAGAGGTGATACTGCTTCTCTTGAACAACTATATAAGAAGCCTGTTCCAAACCGCTGCAATTACACTACATTGCAAATGGTCAGTGAAATTCCACCTACTGCTCCAATGAGTTCAGCACCTACACAATTCACTCCTCCTAAACACAAGGTTTTCTTTCCTGAGTCCCACGCCCACAGTCACTGGCAGGACCATGTGTTACATCCTTGGAGAGAGTATTTTATATTACTGAAGTATGCCCCACCTTTCAAACTGAGAGTATGAAAAAAATAATTTTAAAATTCCACTTAGCTCCAAAGATAATCAAGAAGCAGGCTAAAGGTCAACATTTTGGCCATGGAAAGAAAAGCTAAAATACGTAGCTCTCATCTCGCCAAGTTCCACTATATGCCAGACTAAACACAGACTAAACACAAATGTCAAGGAACATCGTGAAGAAAGAGAAGAGCCCGAGGATTCCATGAACCAGATGGTTCAGTCATGGAAATGGATGTAACTGTTGGTAACAGCTTTCTGTGCCTGTACCAGCTTCTCATCTGATCACTGTTTTCAGAAACTGGTAGGTTCATTAACAGATACTTAAATTCAGGATACTTTTAACTTTCAGGAAAAAAGGTTTGGGTTACCCCCCTCTTTTTAATAGGGTAATAAAAAAATTGGCAAAAGAGTTCATAAGCACATGGGCACGCAGAAGCTTACCGATTTTTTTTCCCCTGAATTCTGAAGCAGAAACACACTTTTTGGCACATGCATTCCACAGAGTCCTGGTGTAGCTCATGAAAACCCAGCCATCCCTGCAGCTGCAGAAAGCGAAGTGGGGGTCTCCCTTGTTCAGGCCGGCCTTGGAAGTGGTGCCTCATGTGTTACTTTTCTTACTACATTTAAATACAGACTATTCCATACCATTTTTTTGTGAACAGTGAAGCAGGTCTCCAGCCAGTTTGAGAACATAACTTCCAAACACTGATTTCAGACTTCTTATCTTTTACTGTCCTGTCCCGTGGACTTGCAAGGTTTTAAAGAGAGATTTTTGCATCAGAAAGCCTCTTTTATTTACCAGCACATTATTTGTCCTGTGTCCCACTTTCTTCATAAGATTGGGGACTTGAAAAGGAAAAGGATATTCTTCCAAACATAAAATGATGGAATATCACAACAGCATTGCCATCAGTAGCAAAAACAAACGAGAAATGGCTTAAATACCTCTAAATTTCAAAGCTCTTACTTCACATTCCTTCTTAAATAGCTGGAACCAGCAGCCAGACAATGAACGGACTTTCTAGAAGCCCACATTCTTTTGAAATGAAGTCACAGAAAAGTGCTAATATTATAAGCACCGGCCTCTGACCTCGCTGCAGAATTAAGCTGGAGAAGGATGTGGGCTATGACAGAGATGGTTTTAATGGGAACATTGCGGAACAGTCATTCTTCAGCATTGTCAGAAAGACCAAATGAACATTGCCTGATTCACTCTTCATTCTGCAGAGCTATTGGCAACATTTATGTTTACAAACTTGGCAGAAAATAAATGTTTCTTTAATTTTATCCTAGAAGGGATTCTCATACAAAAAGCCTAAGAAGTTCAAAATGTAATAACCAGTTGGTTCTGCTGTTCACAACCATGCTGGTGTTCTGACTCCATTCAAACCTTAGTCTGGGTCCATGAGGGCTTCAAGCATTGGCCAGGGAACTGGAAATTAATTTTAATTGCTTTGGTACAGTAAGCCCTTCAAAACAATTTTATACAGTCTTTTAATGATCACGGGTAAACAAAAAAAATAACCGAGCTTCCTAATAAAGAGGGGAAACATACCACCTGTTTTTCTACATTAGTGAGCAGACAGTTTCTTCCTAGTTTGGGTTTTGGCAATGACTATTACGTACCACTTCTTGAACAAGGTATGTAGGGTTCTTCCATGGTGTCCTCCTACCTGTTTTCAACTCAGTCTGAGTTAGTCCTGTCACAGTTATTGACCTGTGTGCTGGAACCAGGAACAGATTTGGTAGCCAAAGACCACCACACCATACCAATGTGACACACCTGTATGTTACCAGTGCCATTTCTACCCCAGTAAATGAGGCAAACACAGCCCTACCCTCATAATGGCCCAGTGATCTCTTTGGTGGACTACTGCTCCTTAGACCTTTTAAAACTACAGTCTGCTATTGTTTGAAATATCCACACTGTAGCACCAAATAGTTTTGCTTTTCATTTTTCTAGGGCAAGGCTCCCAAGCCTTCTCACAAGCACGGAGGTTACCCTCTATCTCTGTGTCAGTCTGTTAGCTTTAGTTCGGTCTGATCTGAAAATAAAAACACTCCAACAAATCATGACTTAAGTAAAATGTCTGTATGTATTATATCAGTCACAGTTATGCAATGGCCAAATATTAGTAAATTCATAGCTAATATTGAACTAAAACTCTGGAAAAAACAGCAACAAACAGTTCCATGGCACGTACCATTCTTACCATGGGGATAATGCTTACCCTTTGTCCAAAGGGACAGTGGAAACGAGTATAAATATAGAAACTGTCTCAAAACTGCAAATCTAAGCCTATGTTAATGCTCTAAACTGACACTGACTTTCACTAAAGTTATTCAGATCCAAACATAAGCAATGATTTAGGACATCAATTTATAACCTAATGCTGGTGACCCTGTACCAGTCAGGCTGGATTGGTTTCTGTCCACAAAGCAAACTACAGAGTGGCAATATTTTATCACTTGCAAGAGCATATAGTATGCAAATATATTTTTTTAAAGATATACATACACATTTCCCCACATTCAACTGTGGATGAGTATTCCTCTCCTAGTTTTCAATAATTTTTAAACAAAATAAATACCAAGCCCTTTCTGTTTGGATGCTTTGCTTTGTCTTTCCAGCCTGAATGAGTCTACAGATATTTTCTTAGTTATACAAGGCCAATGTTTCACTTTGCAAACATTGAAGATGAAGGAACACTTGAAGCTTCAGCACCAGAAGGAAAACAAGGAAGAGTGCAGAGGGTAGCTCCATTTGGAAGCACAGAGCTATAACAATGATTGTTCCAGTTTGTTACAAGTAGCTCATAAAGACTTTTATTCTAAGTAGTCCCATTGATCCTGACAACCAAAGTGATTCTTATGTGGGGTCACACCTTCAACACCCTTTACATGATACAGTTTGTAATCTTGCAGAACCGCAATACAAACCAGTTTCCCGTAAGCACTGGAGAGATCAGAATATTTGCAATCTCTGGCAAAATATAATCTCAGTTTATTCAAGTCTTTGCCTATTTCCTTAGAAAAAAGAGTCTATCATACTTAGGAGTTTGTTCACGTGATTCTTCTTGTTGCTGGAGTGTTGACTTCTTAACCTAAGCTTTTATTTAACTGTTAGGCTGAATGAGGGTTGAGAGAGAGGAGGAGCACCGTAATATTAGCAGATTAGTTAATATTACTTGTGATGACACTGATGATTTTCTCTGTTTGTCCCTCATCTCTCCTTACCGTCCTCATTTTGCTGACTTTTTTCATTTTTTCCAGAGTGTTGTCAACAGAGCTGTGAAAGTTCATTCTTTTGAGACAACAACATTGCTAATTTCCTTTAAGTCTTTGCTTCCATAGGAAGCAGATACCTGGCAGATTTGCAACGGAATGCTAAATCAACTGTGGAAGTTCTGCACTGTTGTCTGTTTCTGAGAAAGTCGTAGAAGTTCTTCTCTAATTGCTTTGATAAGAGAGGCTGAAGAGTGACCTGGCTGGAGGTCCTCAGTGGAACTGGTGGTGTAGCAAAGGCCCTGGCCCTGAAGGCTGTTGTGTGGAAGCTGAGCAGGGGGTGCCGAAGGCTGCCTGGCTGAAGTCCTCGGCATCTGGAATACTGGTGAGGAGGAATATTCTTGGTGTCCATGCATATGCGTCTGGAAAAAGGTAGAAAGAATTATTGTATTTTCTGAACAAGCACGATAATCCCAGAAAAGACAAGAAAGCAAAAAGGCAAAGAACAGAGGGAAAGCAGCATGGAGATGCTTCTATCTGCTGCCACTGTTCTGCTGTTGTATGAATGAGTGGAGCACAAAACAAGTGTACACAAAGTTGCTGGACTGCCTCAAGTTCAGGGATTTTCAAAATCTTTTTGAGCATCCATTAAAAAGTCTGACCCCCTTTCTAATCTATTCCACGTTTAGATACTGAAGTGGAAGGAGGTGGGGAGAAAAAACACGGAACTGGAAGCCAACAGAATTGGCTTATCTTTCCTTGCCTTTCGATCAACGTCGTAAAAGACAGCAGGCAAATCTCTCTCTTCCCAGCTGTCATTTCTCCATACTATCTATAAATATAGATATTACTACCTTCACCTCTACCTTCTCTGCCTGACTTGCCTGTCCAGACTGTACACTTGCGAGGACCCTGTGATTGACCAGTGCCCAGGAAAACATGGTCAACAGAAAAAGAAGCAGGACAAAATTATTCAAACCAGAAAGATCATTTTTTTCTATATGCAACAGCTGTTTTACATACTGAGTAACAATATCCCAGTTTAGGGACAATCATTGTTTCAGGGCAGAAAGGGGTTAATTCTGCATTTGTTCAGTAACATAGATTTGCTAACAAAACAGAGAAATAAAACAGAAGCCTGAGTTTATGGGCTTGTCTATCTGGAAAAAAAAACCTGCTTACACTAAAACAAAGCATGAATTTCCAGTACGATATACTCCCAGTATGGACACAAACGACACAAACACTGGGCACAAAGGACCTGAACGCACCCTGCTGAAGGGGTAACTAGGAGCAAAGCAGTGAAATCCCCTTTCAGAGGGTCTGTGCTGGGGATAGGAGCAGCTGCCTGCAGCAAGTTCAGATCTCCGTTATCGTGATTTAGTGAACACTATCTTTCTCTGTTGACAAGCCTTAAGTAGTAGCAGAGAAAGCAATCTGAGGAGGGAAGAAAGGACAGCAAGGTCAGCTAGAAGAGGATTTGGGGGCAAGGGGGAGGTGAATGAAGAGATTACAAAGCAGAGCCTGGGAAAGACTGAGAGGCACTCCAGTGACTGTGGCAGCAGTGTGCAGGGAAGAGAAAAATGCACGAAGGTATGTTCCTTAACATCTCTCATAACAAAAATGAACAAAATCTGAGCCATGTTGTATAAAGTAAAACTAATAACAGACTGACTCTCTTGCAGAGCTCATGAACAGCACTGATCATTTACACAGTTAATGTGGGAAGAGAGATTAGCAGGAAAAGAGACTTTAAGAGAAGAATGATAGGTAAAGGTTTTCAAGTTACATCCTGTCTTACTTACAAAAGAGAGGCGATTTTAGTATCAGAAAGGAATGAATAGGTCTCTTGATTGTTCAGAATTATTCATTTGGCAGTGAAACCTGAAACTAATTCATATATGCAGTCCAGAGTTAGCAAACCTGACAAGCACTCTGTGGGTTTATAGAAAAGAGATGACATAAAAAAGTATTAAAAGCAAACATTCCTTGACACGAGTCTTAACAGCAACCTAAATTACGTTCAGGTTACTTTCACATTAAAATGCATTACCTGATTCAGCTCCTTTCTCATACTGCACTGAATTAACATCATAAGAATAGTTTCTTAAGGGAAACTAGGAAGAACATTTGGAGACCACAGCGGCTGTTTTTTTAACATTAAGGCTATCAAAATTTTCTTAAATACCCCAGAAAAACAAAAGTGTGTAGTTCTGTGATCTCATATGTAACATCAGGATTAAACACGTCTGAGAACTTTCAAAACCAGATTGGTTTAGAAACCTAACCTATACTAAACTATAAGAGCAAAATAAGGATGGTAAAAAGGTTGGAAGAATTTTTGCCTTTTTTTTTTTTTACTTTTAAATGTCTTTACTAACAGAAATACACATTGATATATATTATAATAGATGTGACAATGTATAGCTCTATATAGTATCTATAAATTATATATTTTTGTATAGAAACTTTATATAATTAATAGTAGCACAAAATAATTGACAAAAATACTTTTATTGAATCTTCCTTCTTAAGGAATAAAGATTTACGAGATCACATTGTGTATTTATTAATCTCCATTTAATCACTGTTGAACTCTGTGGCCAATTTCAACTTAATTGGATGTGTAAATATACACGCACATATATGTATGTTGTACATGTACAAACAGATCTATATTATCAAATTCATGAAAGCAGGTAGTTAATTAGACATAACCTGATTTGTGCTACCAATCGAATCTGCTTCCAAGTGTCAGAAAGGCCAGGTTAGGCTGTGCCCAGCTAGACCTGTCAGTCAGCATGTATCTCACAGGGGATAGCCAGCGGACACGAGGGACAACTTGAAGTAGTTGAAGGTGGTTCAGAGACACTGTCGTGAGCAGCCAGAGTATAAAACCAGAGTAAAAGGATAAGGGTAGCTTGGGGAAAACATTTGAAACCTGGAGAAGACTTGGGAGAAGAGTGGAGAGCTGCAGAGGATTGTAGATGGATAGGAGGTGATGCCAGGTGGTAGTAGGGAGGCAGAGATACGCAAGACACTACACACACGTGTAAGAAACCAGGCTTCATTTCTTCTGCTGCTCAGATGACTACTTGCTCAGTATTGTATTTTACGTCAGCTAAGGAAATGCTGTGATTATCCTAGTTGCTTGGGCCTTACAGATGGAGAATTAAGGTGACCTGATAGAAAAGTTCACACTGGCTTTGGATCAGGAGATACAAGGGAGAGGTCATACTCAAGGGGAAAATCAGAAGGTGTTGACTGCAGGAATAACAGCTGAGGATACCATAGAGAAAACAGCCATTGCAGGAACACAAATGCAGATCCCTCTCGCGTTTGTGGGTGAGAAGAACACTCTAGATGTAACCTTCCTAAATGCAGAGTTTAATTTTAGAAACTTGCTCAAGAATGAGGGAAGAGTAAGACCATTTGCGAAGGATCAGTTGAATACTTCACCATAA
This sequence comes from Syrrhaptes paradoxus, assembly GCA_013400615.1. Lineage (NCBI taxonomy): Eukaryota > Metazoa > Chordata > Aves > Pterocliformes > Pteroclidae > Syrrhaptes > Syrrhaptes paradoxus. The sequence goes on from VZTO01017650.1 coordinate 112,216, forward strand.
AGAATATGACTGTCATTAAGAAAATCCTCCTTTCTGAAAGGAGGAAAGACAAATGTAGAGCTCTGTTCTAGTGAAGGAAACCAAACTCTGAAGGTAATTATTTAACCAGAGAAAACTACAAGATTAGGGCTCATCTAATAGTGCTTTTTTTTTTAGTGTGGCTAATACTTTGGGGGGAAAAAAAAAAGAATTCCTCATAGGAAAAGGAAAGTGCAGGTATTAGGTGAGCTCTCCCACAATACTCAGACAGTTTTAGTCCATGATCTCCTCATTTTGTTTTTTTTGTTTGTTTGTTTTGTTTTTTTTTAAAAAACAAACTCAAAAAATCTGCATGCAGTAACCTATGAACTACAGCAACTACTGTGCAAAAATTTCTATCAAAGCCAAGGAATTATTTAAACTCTGATTAACTATAAGAATTCAACCTGGATTGAGGTGGCATGTACCCATCTGAAATGGTGACTGAAGGTGCAAACAGCAACCAAATCACATTGTACTGGGCCATGAATCTTTGAAAGCTGTGCAGGTAACTAATGTAAAAATGAACTGTTTGCACAGCATCTTAAACAACCGATTTTTCAGTAATAGGTTAGCAATTCAAGTAATATAATATTAAGAAAGTGATGGCTGAACATGTACTTGGGGGACAGAAGGCAAAGGCCCACAGATCTAGAAAAGTCATTTTCAGAAATGAAAGGCAAATTATAAGAAGGGGCAATGAATGGTAACCTAGAGATGCTTCTCAAAATGGAACAGGAGAGACACTAAGATCTCTCATGCAAGTGCTTTTCTAGATGTAAATTGAAATTATGATGTTCTTGCACTCAAATACCACAGTTCCAAGCACAGATAGCAAGTTAAATAAGGCAAATGCATTCTTTGGCTTTGACACTTTAAAGTTCTTTAATAGTATCAGTAGAGTTTGTCTCTAGTGTGCTCAGTTCTCAAAAGCTTTGTGCTGCTCCTCTCAAGGTCATGTGGAGTGGTGGCAGCTCAGTTTCACCAAAATCTAAAGACGAGGCCCATCCTGTTGCATTTTCTTTACGCAGTCATTTAATGGTCACGAAACACTACAAAGCAACTTCAAGTAATGTGAACACACACTGCCCTAAGTATGCAAAAGAAGGATGCTTCCTTCCCCTCAAGGAAGAAACCATAAAAAAAATGATAGTTTAAGCAAAGGAGCAACAGAAGGAGCATAACTTGTCGCTCTTAATAGCTCTACAATAACATGTCACTGCTCCAGGAGACTACACAGACTGGGAGCAGGCAACTGTCTCTTTCCTGAAAAGGCCATCTATTATCTTCAACTGCACACATCTGGTTGAATCAGAAATGTCAACCTACAGAAGCACGATGGCTGCCTAGGAAACACTGGTAAACAAATACATGTTAATTCACCACATCCTGCTGGCTGAGGCTAGGAAAATAACTTGTTTAGAAATACCTCTACTGTTATGTGCAAGTATGTACCTTATTCCATTGCCCTGAGTTCTCCTGTTGTGATACAGAAGACAAAAGAACTATACCAGTACAAAGTAGGATGGTAGTCTGGGACAATTTAATTCAACGTTTTCTACTTACAGTGATCTCAAAATACAGAGGCATATTTCAAAGAAGAAAATGGAAAGCAGTATCCACCTCTGCTGGAGCTCAGAAGCAGAACTGGATGAACTGCAATTAATGGGTGAAGGCCTCAAGTGAGAAAAAAAAAAAAGGTTAGGGTAAAGTGAGAGAAAGCAGTTAGAGAAGCAAAGGTGGAAAGAACAGCAAGCAAAAGTTAGAAGAGCTAACGAGGATTCGAAGAGCAAAGCAAAGAATGTCAGAGAAGCAACTGAAAGTATTCCAGTGGGAAAAAGTTCCAAACAGTAATGCAGGAAAAAAAAATACCCGAACATATCACTACTTTGGAAACTATGCAAATGTGTAACACAGTACTCACTGCATCTCGCCTAGCATATTCATCCTCTCCATGGTACTGGGGCCACCCTGGCCCCCCCGGCTGGCCATGCCCTGCTCTGCCTGAGGGGATCTCCACTTGTTGACCTCCGATCCTGCTAGCAATTCCCACCTGAGTGAGGTGCTGTATCTGAGAACCTTAAAAGCAAATATTGTTTTTTCATCTTTATACACAGTCAAGTTTGTAGGGCAGACAAATGACAACATAAAACTTTGTTGGAAGCAGGAGACAAGGAGAAAGTGGAGCTCTGTTTCTGTGCAATTAATAATAAATCATCAGAAAGAAGTCTGTCAGTGTAGAATAAAGAAGGAAAAGTTATGTGCACTTTGTTCATTCGAGTGTGATGCTTTTCATTGCCACTGTACTGAAAGACGAGGGTGAGATACACGCATCTCAGTCATGAACTACACTTCATTCCAAAAATATGCCAGCCCTTTCCAAATAGTATTTACTGAAAGCCCTGGCAATGCTTTCATGTAAATTACCCAGCAGCAAAGAGAAGACATTTACTCCTGTGGTACACCTTATTTGCATCACACTGGCAAGACCCTAACTCTCCAGACTGCTTTCTATTCCGTCTCTCAGAAGAATACAATACATGACTATATAAGAGCATGGTTCTTTCAGCTTTACTTTGTGGTTAAATATTAAACAATGCTGTCGTTGACTAACGAGAAGGTCAGAACACACTGTATCTCCTTTCAGCCTGAAAGCTAACCATCTCTTTTCTCCTTTCCCTTCCCTCCGCTCCTGCTGCTTTCAAACACATGCAAGGATAGCCACCACCATTAATTGCGAGAGACATGTAGCAACATGCCAGCTTTCCTTTTTCCACGAATTTTCTCCCACAGGGAAACAACATTTATTTTATTATTATTATTATATTTTATTATTCATTAGAAACCAAACACATTTAATACACCCACAGATACATAAGAGAAAACCATGTGTGTGTACGTATAAAAAGGGAGGAAAAGACAAAACCAAGTGTGATTTATGTGATGGACAGTTAGGTCTCTTTTATATTCTCATCTCAAAAAAATCCAATATTTGAAAAGTTTGATATTTGCACGCAATTATGCTGAAGGACAGGAACTAATCATCTGAATTGCCTCCAAACTTTAAAGCAGAATATACATGAACATTCAGAGAATAGTGTGAATCAGACAGCAAAATAATCATCATTAAATGATAACAGTCACTACATCCCTGCCAGTCTCACTCATTTAACATTTACAGAGAGAAGATACCAGCTATCAACACCAGGACTCAGACTCGTACTTCCAGTCTTTTTCAACTCCCCAGGATGAAAATATTTATCTGGGAGAAAACTAACTGTGGCATTTGCATAAGAATAGAATCCTTCATTCTTAGAATCTGTGTTTGCTGCTTGATTGCCATGTTAAAATCTTATTCATGATAGCATTGACGTGTGCTACAGAAATTATCTCTCAACCAAATCAGGGAAGATGATTTGCCCACGGCAGGGGGGTTGGAACTTGATGATCTTTAAGGTCCTTTCCAACCCAAACCATTCTATGATTCTATGATTTCATATGAGACAGCAGCAATAGATAATATCATCAGAAGCTAAAAGATCCTGCTTTTATGCATACACTTCTAGGAAGAGAAATGAGAAATAAAGATGCAGAAAAGCATTAACAAATTGTTATTTATCAGACTGGTTTGGGATGCATCAGTTAGCTCATTTAGCACAAAAAAATAGTTGGCAGTGGTAGTTAGCATACACTGTACACGCGAAAACAATTAACCAATTTTCCATTCTTAGAGAACGTTTTTTGAAAATACACTATGTGCTGATCAATGCTTGTAAGACACTAAAAAGGTGTCAAAGCACTGCGTTTTCCTACAAGATCCTACGGATGTAAAGTTAACCTCAATTTGTGATCACTTTTTTTTGGCAGTGAAGACATGGACCACGTTTCAAGTGTAGTAGCCGACCTCTTAATGGTGACCTCAGGGCAAGAGTAGGTACAGAAAAGGATCAGTTATTTTAGTGCATATTCAACTTAAGTGAAGTGTACCTGCAGTACTTCCAACTGGTCGTGGCCGTGCCACTGATGGCATTTCTTCTGAGTACATCCCTCTGGAGGAATACTGAACCTCAGGGGGCTGCTGCTCTGGGTGCATTAACTCTGCAGGTTGAAGAAAACCCGGCCCAAAGTTCTGCCTGTCAAAAAGTAAGGACTCAAGATTACAATAAGTGAATTGCCTAACTAGAAACAGTAATGCATGTGTACCTCATACAATAACTCTTGATGATGCCTTTTAATGTGCATTTTAACCTTAAATGTTAAAGAGAATAATTACATCTGAAGAATGTATTCCTCCTGCATTGCACAAGAATAGGAGTTAGAAACTCTTAACAAAATGTCACACAAATGTTTTTCACATGTTGCAGTTTCCTCAATGCAGAGAAAAAATTCTGGAGATGTTGTTTTTTTTTGTGGAAGTGCCAGAATTTCTCCAGGTCCCTTGCATACAATCCCACCTGTTCACTCAGCAGATCCAGAGGAAACCGTTTCCACCCAGATGTACAAACTAGTTAAAAAAAATGCCTCAATGGGTAGGTAATGTTTAACAATGTCACTTCTGTTATGTTAATCACTGTAACCAGTAAAGGATGTGATCGTCTAGCACTTTATGCCTGCAACGCTGAGATGGAATCTAGTAGTTGATAAATTACTACAATTTTTTGATGTTATCTAAAGAAAATATTTTCTCAACGTTACTGCAAATGTATTACTTTTATGCCGACTTTTTAGAGGACAGGAACTATATCCTTTATTGTTGATGGGTTTGTACTTGAAAGGTGCACATTTAATAACCCTCACCCTCTCTTCTCAATCTCCTTTATAATAGACAGATACAGCTACAGCTACCCTTTAAAGTCAGAAATCAACAGCAGAGTATAAGAATGGGATACAGCTCTGAATCTATACCACACAGGCTTTCTAGCGCTTCTTCCTATTTCTAGACTGAGACCCAGCCTTCAATTTGTCTTTGCACATTCAAAAAAAATATTACTCTCTAGTTATTTAATTAAGTGGGGAGATACTGCCCCAAAAATCAATTTTACACCAGTAATCCTCTATAGCTGGTCTAGTCTGGTAATAGTCTCTATTATTGTTGCATGATGCAATATTAATGTTCTGGTAAATGCTGTTCATTGCGGCTTTACGTTTGCCTAGCTGTTATGTGACCTAAGTCTTCTACGTTGAATTTTTTTTTTTAGCCAGGTTGGTTCCACCCCATTAAAGATACTGACTGTATTTGTACAGAGAAGGGAACAGTACAGTCACCCAACTATTACTCCATAAGCCAATGGATATTTAAGCCAATGGACTATGACACTGATACATGCCACCTAATCATACTGACCTCAGGTTATTTTTCCTTCCTCAAATTGGTGCACTGTTTCTATCCATTTGTCTATCATTATCTTGTGAATTTGAGCAAAAGCCCCACTCCAAAACCATGACAACTCTTTCCTTGTTTTCTATAGACCAAGCTTTAGGAAACCTTCCATTTTAATGAAAATGTAAAAGAACTCTTCCTGTTAAGGTCAATGACCTTGCAGATTGTTAACTTAATTTGCCTGCACTGGCAGAGTCAGAATTTGAACTATTAATAATGATGCCATTAATCTGTAACCTACAGAAATCCAGAATGCCTGCGCCAAGAGTTCATAAACTTTTGAACAAAAAATACGTTGCCAAGACACTATCTTGCTCAGGTGTATTAACATGGGTTACAGCACGTCCATGATTAATATCGTATTTTCCCTGAATGCATAACAGGCCAACAAGAGAAAATCTTCAATAACAGACAATTGGTTATGCTTTGTGTTGGCAGTCTCACAGCTAATCATCTTCAAGATAACCTAAATTACAAAAAATACATTGCATGTCATACTGCGTGCCATTTCACGTATGCTCCGTGCACACTGAAAGTGTCACTGCAGCCAAGACCTAAGTCAGGAAATGTGCTTAGAGATTCCTCCTTTTCTAGTTGGTCCTTTCAAAATCAGATTGCAGAGCAACAGAAGAAGGAAAGTTCGTCATATCCATTTTACGATCAAGCTTCCAATGATCCAAGGCAGCGAAGACTTTAGGTGAAACCTAATGAACAAGACTGATACCAGTGGGATTTCATCTCACGTGGTGAGCTGTAAGAAGGTAATGAAAGAGCAGCACAAGGTCGCCTTTTTACCACCTTGGCTGCAGCAGCTTGGAGAGGGTGAGACAAATCTGACCACAGTGGGTACCATGACTCAAGAGTCCAACTTCATGTGTAGTTAAAACACAGACACCAAACGTGGAATTAACAGTCACCTGGACAACTGTTTTCTTCTCCTTACATGATTCTCCCACAGCAAGGCCAGGTAAAGATGGAAAAGTTGTTCTTCCCCCCAGTTTTATTATAACAGGCCTGCAAGACAGGCTTTCTGTGTGAAGGTTACCATGCTCTGTAATTTGTTCTCCACTTGATTAAAAATAGAATGAATCTGTTAGTCGCCTGCAAGCTTTTGCAAGCGAGTGTTGTCCTGAGGCTATAGAAACAAGACAAAAGCAAGAATACTGGCAGAATTACATGCACCTGAGTAACTGTTCCAGGCTCTCTAGAAGTTGAAACTCAGTGGTTTACTCAGTATTTGGAAAGATATCTCTATAGCCAAGGGGCTAGAAACACATTTCTTTTAAATGGAGGCTTGGATTCCATACAGCATGCACATGTCACTCATGTTACATAAATAAATCACACAGGCTGGATCTGGACTCCTGTTAACTTCTCATTTATATAGTACTTTGCATAATAATACACCAGTGCCAGTAAGAACTCTGGAGGAACTTCAAAAAAATAATAAATGATAATTCTATCAGTGAAAAGCTACCTTGGTAGGAGACCCGGTGCTGTTGGCAGAGTCATTCCAAATTCCATGTACCTCTGTCAAAAGAACAAAAAACAAAACAAAAACACCAAACAAATTAAAATCAAAATGCAGACTGTGGGAAGTTCACTGTCAGCCTCTTAAATGATGAACAGCAGAGATCACCAGGACCGTATGTGTGACTTGACTGCAGCCATAAGAGCTTAGCTTTACAAACCCAGCAGCACAGGAACATCTGGGAATCACTGCTACAGTGGTCTCTAACCAGAGACTTAACTTAAAAACCTCTCAAAAACACTCTCTCTCACTTGCAGAAGATCAAGGGCTGCTCCAATGTCTACTTAGCTTTAAACTTTCAGCAAACCAAGCTTTGCATTTGGAAATCTCTTAATACCTCAACCAGCATCAGACTGCAGCAGAGGGGGGGGCTTGGACTCAACAATCCAATAGCATTACGAAACTGTGTACTGAGTTGTTGCAGAACTTGAGATGACCTAAAAGATTATCCATGTGTCTCAGAGCTCCATAAAATGCAAGAAAACATACACATGGCCTACTGAAAAACATGACCCAAGCCAAATACATCCTTTTTCATTGTCAAAATATGAACCAGAACATATATTAAAAAAAAATAAGTTTTACTCTTGGATATAACAAGACTGATCTGTGAAAGATCATAACTCGGAAGAACAGAAAAGTTATCCTAAAGGAGGTGAACTCCTATCTTCTCTCATGGTTGGGATGGGAAAAGGGAAAAGAATCCAAACAGCTTAAAAAGTAAGTTCACCATCTTGTGATGGTCATTTTTGAATTCTCCTCATTCCAGAAACTGTTCCACATTTGTGACAAGTCTTGACAGCAAGGGCACAATAACGGTGACCATGGCTCAACTGGTGCTAACTACGTTTTAAATTGCAACACTCACATCAAATGAGTTGTTTACTCCTAAGTTGGACCATAAGGTGATCCCCACTGGGTGCACATGTTTCCCCTCCCTGCTCAAGCAGGAGCGTTGTTTACCGGCTGTCCTGCAGAGACCCCAGGTGGTGTGACAGCTGTGGAATTGGCTGCTTGGCTGCTGGGAGCCACCAGTGCAAAAGCATCATCCAGCAGCGAGTGCATGGTTTGCCGAGCCTCTTCAATGGATGGCTGTGGTGGGACGTACTGGGAGACTGGGTGGGAAGGCAAGCCGGGGAACTTCCCCACATCAGCTGAAGAAGATGTCTGAGGCTCAGGAGGCAAGTCCGGATCAGACTGGAGGAAACAGAAAGAAGGTGAAGAGCAGTCACAGAGAAGATCTAACCAGCCAGCTTCCAAGCCCCTGTGGGTCTTAAGTCTGAGCAACATTTTTTTTGCCAGAACTACAATGAGACAAGTGGCACAAGTGTCTAGTGCTGGACAAAATCTGCCTCTTACCCTCCCCATTTCTGCATGCACATACGCACATACATATGTAACACCAGCTGTTCCAATACTTTGTTCAGTGTGATCTGAAAGACACTGATCTCAGACAAGGCAGCGGAGCTCTGTGCAGGAGTTCCTCAGCTAGTGTTTACTCCACCCAGAAAAAGACAATCCGTCTACATCTTTGACTTCTCTGCAGCTTTTGCAGTTCCAATTAATTAATTCAGTCTTTAGCTTACAACTGACCACATCAGCAGTAATATTAAACAATTGTTACCTCCTAGAAAAACACACAAAGGGAGCTGTTAAGCAACAAAGTGGTCACCTGCATGGAACCTGAACTTGGGTGCATCACCTCAATGGGATTCATAGAAGTGCTTCACAGCAGCAACACCTGAGGCATGCATTGCAATTACTGCCTGGGGTCTTACCACATAGGTTTTCTGTTCATCAGTAACAGGAAATTAAATGAGCTTTGAAGCAGCAGACATTACCAAAGCTCATTCTTACCACTGCATGCAGACTGCAAAATCAGCCGTCAAGATGCAAAAGCCTCTCCTTCACCACGAATTTAGCATTCTGAGTACTGTCTTGCTACAGATGCCAAAGGGCTGAGCTTGCTGTGTGACATGTCTTAATTAAACAACTTCCGATGAGAAGTCATTCTGCTGCAGCACGACACTAAAATCACCATACTCTTGTTTGAAGGCAAATGGAAAGTGCAGAAATCAACATTCTAGTCATCTGACTGAATATGCAGCTAATGGGGAAATTCTTAAGAGTATTAAATGATCTTTCAAGATGAAAACTGTCCAGGGATTTCCACTATTAGCATTAGGCTTAGTAAAGTCTGCTGAGAAGTGGTTAACGATGCCTAAATACAGTTTGTGACATGGATATGATTGAACAGACACATTGTCCAGTGTCTTTGCCTTTTTTAGACAGGAAACAAAACTAATTTTCGAGACATTGTACTAGAATTGTTTCATGTTCCTGCAGTACAAAGACATGTTTCTCTTTCATCAATAATTAATTCCCACATTTTAAAGATGAGAAAATTTCTCATGACAGGAACTAAGTCTTCCACTCTGTGAGAGCAGAGGATGAATTTTCTTTAACATATGAATATATAGAACATCCAGCAAATTGGACTAGAGTGGAACTATGTTCAACATATTACAGAATATGCCAAGCACACTTTAATGTGTATAATACAGTGGCATTAATGAAAACAACATTTTGGCTCTTGGTCTCTGTAATATCAAAGAATACTTGGCAGAAATTTAATTGCTGAATACTGACAGACTGCCAATGAAATCCTTGTTTCACTTTGATTTACATGCTAACTCCATGTGACTGAAACTATCCATATAGACCATAGTCAGAAGGCCAAAAACCTCCCAGTGTTACAACTGTCATTACAATTATCAGAACACTCCTAGCATTCAAGAGACATACATACAATATATGCAGAATTATTGACTCCTGGAGGCCTTTTGTACGTCCCATCACTGTCAGTTGTGATCAACCTGTCCTTTTCCGCATCAATCGGACTCCCATTTATCTGATGGCGCCGGCGCTGCTTGGGAGAACGTTTTGCACGAGAACTTAACAGAAGAAAACAAAATGCAGAGAGAGAAAAAAAAACAAAGAAGACAAAAGTAATCACATTTCTTTTTGCAATTTTTCTTCTCATCACACTCAAGGTTGAGCTTCTCTCCCCAGTCCCCTCTCAAGCCATCCTTGCCTCAGCCCCGTTTCTCTTCTCCTCCCCAGTTTTTCATGCAGTCCCATTAGTTAGCCTCAAACCTCCTTCCTCCAGTTTCTCCTAATAACACTCTCACTGTCACTCAAACTGTATTTCCTCTCTCAGACTCTCTCCAGCGTCACCTCCCTTCCACATTCATCTTTCAAATTTGTCCATGCTCTAGCTCCCTGTCTGTGCCAGACCTCCCAGACCAATGTCTGACACATGGGCAGTAGCAGAACAAACCACGCTGCCAACGAGGCTTTGTGCTGTGCACGCTGGGTTTAACCCTACCAGGAAAACCAAGCCAGAGAAAAGCTACTTTCTATCCGTCACAGGGTACCGGTGCTCCAAGAAAAAAGTGCCAGGATTCATAAACCCTAAACAGAGTCCAGGGAAGACTTCCTCTAAAAATACAAGGCCATGAAGGAAGACCCATGAGGCTGACAAACGTGCCTCATTACCCACAGCAAATTCATGAAATATTATCTCGTTGATTTGTGAATTTGTCTTTAAAACTCAGAATCTTCATGCTTTTTAAGTTGTTCAAGGGTTTCCTCCTTTCCTCCCTTTACAAAAATATCATTTCTTGAAGTTATCTTTTCCATGTATCTTTGTGCTTATATTGCAATATTGATCCCTCTGCATCACACAATAATTATTCAAACAAATGGCAGAGCAAATACTAAATTGTTTTAAGACAGTTTTCATACATTTGGGTTTATTTATCGAGAACTCACCTGTAGAGTTCTCACCTGTAGAAGAATAACCTTGAAATAAATAAAAATATTTAGAACAACCCAACCCTCTTCCCCTAGATAACTCAAATTCAACTAAGGATCAAAATTATCTCAAGCTCTGAAAGTTCAGAAGTACAGGTTAGATGTACTTTGGATGCTGACTCAAAGAAAATTGTTCTTTCCCATCTTTGAAATCCCTACCTCTTCCTGGGCTCTATGAAGACAGTAGGTGCACTGCCTCCTCCAGGGTCCAAGATCTTGTCAATCTGCATCTGTGCCTTGCGATATATTCTGTGCTGTTCTTTGGAGTCAACTACCACCACATCATCCACCACTGGAAACTCGTAGTGCCCTTTGCGCTTAGCACGAAGACGAATCTTGTTGCGGTGATGCTCAATCTCAGATTTATGCCTCAGAGCTGTTTGTATCTTCAAGGAGGAGGGAAAAAGATCAACTGCATTTTTCACGTGTAGTTTTTGTAAACAGAACATTTTGCTGCTCTTCTGCAAACCCCTTCTCCTCTCCTCCCTGCTGGCCCCTCCCTCCCCCAAATCTCTGAAGGATTAAAATAAGTCACATAATTTGCAAACACACTTTCTTTCTTCAATATTTTGCAGTATCCCCGTTGTCTCCCCAGGCAGATGTACCATTATCCACAACACAACTGCCAGCACAGTATGTGCAACTAGAAAGAGGTGGCAGTTTGTTAACAAAAGGCAGGAGAAACACAAAAAACTCCTGCTGTCTACCAGAAGTGACACTGCTCTTGAAAAAATAAGACTAACCAATACAGGCTTGTCAAACAGAGATGCATTTGATCAATAGTGCTGAAGTCCGTCACCCATTGCCTTTAATGACTTTCACCACATAAGAAGCAAGAACTTAAAGAGCTAATTGAGCTTGTAACTCGGTGCCTCTGCTGAGCATGAGAGGCTGCCACAAGCTTTGCAGAAACACAGCAGCAATACAAGGGCTCAGGTCCCTAGATGAACATAGTGTTATCACCTCTATGTCTTCTTGCAGGCTGAGCTTTCACGCCTCTCTCCTATCCTTTTTTCAAATTTCCTGCAGTGCATTTCATCATCTGAGGAAAGCTATCGTACCACCACAGTTTTAAGTCCAACACTCACTGAAATAACTCTTATCAATGGAAAAGCCTTGGACACCAGGTCAGGTAGCAACAACTGCTCTGCCTGTGCTGGACTAGTTCTGGAACACATCTGCTGCAGTGAATTAAAAAGCAAACAAGAACTGACTTTTTGTGTATTCTCTCATGAAAATCCCCCAAAAGCATAAAAGAGACAAGTCAGACTTTCTCTTTACATTTATAGTTAGAATTATGTGTCTTCTGCCATATAGTCAGATTTCTGTTTTGTGGCCTCTCTTGCCTATGTATACTAGATATACACATTTACCTCTCTTCCATAAGGTACGCAGAAGTACAGTATCTTAACACAGGTTTCAGTAATCTTCTACTCCAAATTATAAGATGATGCCATCTTATGCCCAATACAAAACCAGACGGCAGGTACACAGTACTGTCAGGCAGTGTATGATGTGGTTTTAAAGCACATTTCCTTCCCTCTTAGTGCCCCAGGCATGCTCATATTCTGCTTACAGTAAAGCAAGCCTCAGAGAAAGCAGGAAATTTCTGTATGTTTACTGTCAGATAAACACATCACAAGTTGGAAGCAATGAATGTGCTGCAAAATTCACAGAATCACAGAATGTTAGGGATTGGAAGGGACCTCGAAAGATCATCCAGTCCAATCCCCCTGCCGGAGCAGGAACACCTGGANACACTCCAGAATGTCTTGAGAAAACTTGTTTGCATAACCCATACCCTGAGTTGCTGAAAAGTTAAAAGAATGGTGTAGAATGAAAACCAAGATGGGTCACACTTGCCAATACTCACACGTGAATTAACATAACTTTCCCAAGTCATGTCCTGCTGACTAGCAAAAGCATAGTAACACAAGGCATCCTGGTCATCAAATTTATTCCTCTCTCAGTGTTTACGTTTTGGTTTAGGTATCTCTGAAAACCAGGTCTCTTTGGACAGAAATGGGATTATCCCTGTAACTTGTCAAAATTCAACTCTTCGGGAACTAATGAGGAACTCCTGATACCAAGAAACTGGATACTTTTAACTTCCCTCTTGGCTGGACATACAGTCCTCCAAAAACATTCACAGCACTTTAAAAATACCTCTTTATTAATTTTGTTGGTCTCTGCTACTCGGTCAGAAAGTACCGAGTTCTGAACTGGAGGTGCTGCCATCGGTTGCATAGCAATCAGCTGGATCTTGCTTGGGACTCGTCTGCTGGCATCTGAGGAACGCGACATCCTATCCACATGTTCAAAGATAGAGGCTGAGGAGTGTTGCTCATTTCCACTGCTGGTCTGAGGAGGTCCTAAATCACCAGAACAAATACAGAGTAAAGTAGTGCTACCAGGGTTATCTCAGTCAAATGTAAAGCTCTACAGATGCTATGCTACAAGGCTGTGCCATGTTTTACGTCTGTGTTTAATTTGCCCTGTAGGCCTTCCAGCCTACAGCAAGTTCACCCAGTCATTTGCAAATTCTAATCATTTTTTCCATTTTATTTCCAGAAGGTGAGCTGTCATTCGTTATTTCTGTAAATCAATCTCTTGGCATTTGCAACCCCGCCAAATCTCAATCTACTTTACTCCATAAAAAGATGTTCAAGTACATACTGCTAATGGTTCCTCTTATCAGTACTTAAGGAGATACAAATTCTTCAAATGGAGATTCAAAGAGCAATACAAGATTTCTTGCTACAAAATGCAGTTCTTAAGTGATAGAAAGAATGATATGTGAACTAAACAAAAAAATCCTTAGAAATCCACAAAAAACACAAAGAATTTTACAGATGTTTTACTTATAAAAACTTCTAAAGCACTGTTTTTGTCTGTGATGGGATCAACAGTTCCCACAGTAATAACCAAGCTGCACAAATATTGGCATGTCGTAATTTATTGAAGAGGTTTTATTGACTCAAGTATGATCAGCAAAAGACATAAATGAAATCAATATACATGAAAGTCGTGGCCCTGCCTGTTAATCACTTCAACAAAATTGGGGCATCTCCCTCAAAAGACTTGAAATCTGTAGGATCACCCCAGTTGTTTGCAGTTAAGCAAATATTTAATTTTTTTTTTTTTTTGCTGGAGCTAGGCCTACAATAAGAACTGTTATGTGGATTAGGCTTGCAAGAAGTATTACAGACTTACAAAATAATCTTTTGTCCTGTCCACGTGGTAACACCACAAATTCTCAAACTGCTTTTCACCGTGAAATAGAAGCACTAAGAGCTTAAGATTTGTGACTCGTGTTACGGAGTTATGCAACAGAGTAGAGGGGCAAAGTCCCACATCCTTGCATAGACTTCTAATAAACAGGCTGTAGTTCTCTGATGCCAATCAGGAGGACAATCTGATTTGATTCCAGTACAGAATCAATTGTTGATCAACCTGATCCAACTCCAACAGACAAGGAGGAAAAGAAAACAGCCACTGCTCTGATCCATTTGCTACATGTGCTGGTAATAAAGTACAGGGTTCAGAAGAGGAGTGAATGCTATCTTCTGTAGAAGATCACAGTAGATGACTTGCTCCTTTACTTCCCTCTTCTAGCAAAAAAAGGGAGCAGCAGAGGGAAGGAAGGAATGATACAATTTATTATATTCATAGCACATTACTTTTGGGCTGGAAATCAATCTGGCCACAAGCTAAGTAAAATTCTTATTTTTCCTATTTCTTAAACTTGATCAATGCATTGTCAAATGCACACATTTACAGATGTTATGCATCATTTATAAAGGTGACTTTCCTACATAAGTGTCCTTAAAAATAAACAGTTCCAATCAAGATCTCTGTCCCCCAAAAGTTTTGCTAGACACATAGCCTAAATGAAATATATCTACCTCTCTTCTGTAGCTATTTATATGATCTTTAGCATTTGTCATCTTAACAAACCCATCTTCATGCATTTCCTGGAAGCATGCAAGCACTGCCTCTCACACAGAGGGGCACAAGATATTTTAAGTAGTTAGTGTGAATCCCTCAGAGCAATCCTGTAGTGCAATGGAAATCTGAATTTCTGCATCCATCTTCCAGTTTTCCCCAAACATTAGTCATTTTTTCCAACCTTTTCAGTCTGACAGCAATTCTCAAAGCTCACTGACCTCCAACATAAAAATTTTATGGTAATTTTCGTACTACTTGGTTTAGCAAGGTCCAATATATCCCCATCATGCTGAGCATTCACTCTGAAACTTTATCATTTCACCCATAACATCTCCTTTTGCACACATAAACAAGTGCTTGGCAGAGGCCTTTTATTGGAAATGGATCTTAAACTCATTTTGTAAAACTGTCCAAAAGTCTCGCTGTCAAATTTTGATAAGGCTCTTCAGTAACATCATACGTTACTCTCTTTTGCAGAAAAGATACACACACACACAAAACACCCCATAAGCTGCACCTGACCTTTAAATCCTGTCTGTGTGCACACTCAATGTGTCTATAAATACAAACGAAGATGGAATTATAGCAAAGTAGATAAGAAAGCCAGGAACTGCACATACATATACAACAAAGGAGAAATGGTTTCTAACTCAACACTTGAACGAGCTCCTTTAGAAGTTTTGCCAGAGTGAATAAGAATAGTTTCTCGTTTCAAAGTTCTTACATTACACTATTGCCCATGGTTAGAAAATTTTCCTTATAAAGCTATCAGATGGCACTACATGAATGAAATTTTGATCTCAGACTAGAAAGTTGAGGTGGAAAAATAATGGAGAGGAATTAATACTCAAATACTGGACAGAACATATTTAAACAACTAGTCCATATAGGTCACGCCAGGATCAATGATCATCACTGTTCCCTGGGTTGAAACTACTAATTGAACTGAAATGTCAGGAAAATAACTGCTATCAGAGGACACAGTCCTTAATTTATCACTAGATGTGGTGTGCATTATCAAAGGCAGTGCCAGCTTTCTCCTGCCCCATATTTGCTATGTCTAAGTCCTGACCAGAAAAACACTAGTTCATGAGAAAATACATGTATTTTTTTGCAGGCAGCTTGCATTTGTCTTGGGCTTCCAGTAAAGACACTAACTCTAACAATATCTTGTTTATACAAAGCTAGCTTCAGGACCAACACATGCCTCAGTTTTGCTTCTTTCACAGTGATGTTTCCTCAATAATTTGAAAAAAATGGGAAGAAATTAGAAAAATGTGCCTGAATTGGATGACTACCATTTCTGTTACTGAGAAATTTTTATACTTCAATAGCTCAAAATATTTTTGGTTTTTTAGACTTGGAAGATAATTCCTTCCATCCTTAAGATA
Organism: Syrrhaptes paradoxus; assembly: GCA_013400615.1. Taxonomy (NCBI): domain Eukaryota; kingdom Metazoa; phylum Chordata; class Aves; order Pterocliformes; family Pteroclidae; genus Syrrhaptes; species Syrrhaptes paradoxus. Next base: position 128,360 of record VZTO01017650.1, read on the forward strand.
AAATTACAGTTACTCCAGCACCTCTATTCATATTTGTACTCGACTACTAGCTCTGGTTACTTACCCACTCTGTTTGCTCCTGACAACATAAAGGAAAAAGAAGAGACAACACAGCAATTACAAATAATTCATCTGGAATGGCAACT
>VZTO01017651.1:0-15928 GCA_013400615.1 Syrrhaptes paradoxus
AAGCTGGCTTTTGGATCTGCTTTTAAACTGAAGTCCAGAAGTCAAGTAGGTGGCCACTTAATATCTCTGGGTACTTTCAGAGAAGATTAGGTGAAAGTCCAAATCCAGGTTGACATTCCCTCTCTCTGCAAAACAGGCCGGCAATAAATAAGGCTGCGTGCACGTTGCTGTTCCTGCTATGCTGCTCTACTCAGCCACTTACTGCCAATATGTTCCTCATTAGCACTCTGGGACGCCGTGAGTGCACAAGGCACTCTGCACAGCCCCATTTTTATTCTATTCCCAAACACATGGAAACACTTTAAAAGTAAGAGCCTTGGGACCTGTGCAAGGGTGACAAGTGACGAGATGAGGAGAGGAGACCAGAGCCAACCCCTGACAAATTTGAACCATCCACTCTTTAATCCACAACAACCAAAAAAAAAAATTGATGCTAAACAAACCTAGTCCTTTTCAGAAAGGAGATTACATGTGTATTGGAAAAATTACGGGTATGAGGAGTCTGGCCGACAAAAATTGGTTAAAATTAAGAGCCTTCAGTTTGCTTTCCATGATTAATGGAACTTACCCTACATGCAACTCAGTCAACATTTCCATCCCCCTCAGAGCCTATTGAGAGACCCTTTTTTTTTAATGTAAGGAAAATGAAATTTTAAGACTTTGTAACATTTCCATAACATACTGTGACCAGGTGATTAGCCATTTCCCCCTTCAAATACCATCTCCTACACAAGGCAGACCTGGCAACCAGGGGAGTGGAGAGGTTCTGCCTCCTACTAGGGACAGCATTTAGGTCTTTTTCAACCGAAATGATCCTATGATTTTCCTCGTAGTGCCATTGTAGCAAGAGGCAGGAGCAATGCCACAAAGCCAAGCACAGAGCTGACCGAGCTCTTAGAGAAGGTGGCACCCCCATCCTGTTGGTCCTGATGGATCACGGGGATGCCCAATCCTCTCCATAAGCAAAAGGAGGCTTCACATGAGCCTATTTCTAATGAAATAGTTGAGCCCTAGCACTAAACAAAACAGAAATAGGCCACTAATGCCAACCCCACAGGACTTTAAGAGTTAAAGCTGTTGGAAGCAATATTTCTGCGTGTGCTTTCATGCCAGTGGAAACATAAGAAAAAGGCTAAACTCTCTGTACTGGCACAGCAGGTTCAGCTTTGATCTCTCAGGAGGTTCATTTCCTTCATTAGGCTTTTCTTAAAATTCACTTTTATGAACCCTTTTAATTTCTCCCCTGCATTTTACCCCCCATAAAAGCCTTTTTAGATTCACCCAACAAAGGGGCAGGGGAGGGGAGGAGAATCTCATTTAATTGCCACTAAATGTTACCTGAAGCTGCTAGTCACGTACAGGGATGCTGGAGCTGTTCGTTGAGTCACAGGAACGGAGGGAGGGAAAAACCCCACTAAGGCAGTAACGAACCATTAAAAGGAACACAGGGAGGAAAGAGAGAACCAGACCACAAAGCACTGACAAAGGGAAAGGTGAGGCAGTCCAGGGAACAGCAGGGAGATCTCCAGCAGAGTTTGGCTGGTCGCTGCTGCAAAACAAGCTGAGTACTTACAACCCACATCACCCACAGCCTGCCCTCCGTTTCATCTCTGTTGGTGCTGGATAGCTGATCAAACCAGAACCTCTGCCCGCTTCAGGTGTCTGCTCTGTAAACACAGTATAACGACACAACCCCTTGCTCATATGGGGGCTGCAAGGCTCAAAAATCCCAGACTAAAGGAGTTTAAATGGGGTTCAGCACCCCACTATCCAGGTTTCAGCAGCAAGCTGATTACAGCGTTTGAGCAGGTGATTTATGGCTGCTGTTCCTACAAGGAGAAGCATGGGAACACCCTTTGAAATGCCTTCCTCTGCTGACTACAGCAGGGAGAATTTGAACTCTGCATTTATTTCTGATGGAGTCCTTGCAAAAAAAAAAAAAAGAAAAAAAATCACATACACATCTCATCTGACCTGTATACAAGCTACAGGGAACAGCACCGAGTTCACTTCTGGAGGTCTGGGTCCTTCTCAACAGCATGCGACCTTACACCACAAAAACCTTTTAATAGCACGGGATGGAGAGGTATTGCCTGGGTTGCTGCATACAGTCCCCCACTATTGCAGTCTACTGGACTGGATAATTCTATTCATAAGCAGCAGCTTCATTTTCACAGTAGTTTGTGGCTTTATCCTCACTATTCCTATTAAAAGCTTAACTTTGTATGATTAGACAGTTACTTGGAGTAATTTAAACAATGAAACAATCAGAGCAAATTGTAAGGCTATTCACCAGCTCATTCATGTAGATGAACTTGCTTAAGTCCTTGGAAGCAGACACTGTTCTTAATGAGAAAACTGTGTCCAGATCCCTGCTCGGGATGTAGCGAACCCTCCAGAGCTGTGTCCTCCAACACAAGGTAACAACCCCCATTCCGCTCTCTCAGCCTGCTTCTACTAGAGAAAGAATTTCCAAGGGACAGATTCTGACCTCAAACGAAGGATCACAAAACACGAATCCACAGAAAGCTACTTGGTTATTCTAGCTTTAAACCTGGTGTAGCAGACATGAGGTTCTGCCCTGCCATTTCGTTTCTGATGTTCACTTAATTCACTGTAACATGAACACAACTGGATGTAACAGGACTCAACAACCGCAGTAGCTCACAGTATTTCTTTAGTCCTGCAAGCACAGGCCTCTGCTTTTCTGCTACACCAACCCCAGGCCTCCCCCTCCAGCCCAAACTCAATTTCAATTACATTTAACAAAGCTAGGTGGATGGGCAGCATGAAGACAGATGAAGTTCAGTGCAGACAAATCCAAGGTAATGCACTTAGGAAAGGATAATTTGAACTACACAGGGAAAAAAAAACCCAGAATGCTTTCGCGAGATAATCATCTGCTGTGCACAAAGAGGTAGGGAACTGAAAAGACTCTAATGGAGAGAGATGGCAAGTCCTTCCTTGGGAAGCTGTTCACCCCAGCTCGCAGTAATCTCAGCTCACCCTAATTCTTGCAGTGCTGCAGCAACAGAGGAGCTCTGAGAGATCACAGACTTCCACACAAGTAAAGCTTGAACGGAGTTTGAGTCTGGTGGAGTACAGGAAAGGATGGCTGGAAGCACAGCTCTTTGTGCTCCTTTGAGTCAGAGCAATCCGGGGTGCTGTGGGTACCCAGCTGCAACTCGCAGGGCAGAAAGACCCCTCAAAAAACCTCATGTTTTAGTCCAGATCTGCAGGAGTTACAAAGCCCTACACAGACACATCCACCACTGCTGAACAGGACCCCGAATGTGCTAACAGTCATTGCACAGGATAGGATCCTGGGCCAAACAGCTTCCACAATGAGACCCCTGCATCCTTAGAGCATCAGCTCTCCTTCCACAACAGCACAGCCCAGACCCAAACCCTCGGTGTGCAGGGGCGGACGTGGGCACACAGAACAACTACTGCAGCCTACACTCAGCAAAACAAAAGCTAACCAGAACCTCAAGCTCTCCATAATGCCATTTAGATTTCCTGGAGAGCAGAAGCAACTACACACAGTCTCTTCCAGCAAGCACTCCTGCTCCCCACTGCTGCCAGCCTGCATCCCCACATCCCTTCTCACAGCTACACAGCAGGGTGAAGAAGAACAAGTCTGATTCCTTACTCCCCATCTAGTGCCTTAAACACCAAGGTCTTCCCTTCCCTATACACCATAAGAAGCCAAAAAGAGAACAGCACAGATATGGGAAATGCAGCAGCACCTGCTCAGGGTTTGCCAGCCTGCCCTGCCTGCCCACAAGCTATCCCTCCCCCAGGGAAAGGAGGGAGTGCAGAGCCCAGGGAGCATCTCCCAGGCTGGACCGTGGGCAGGGAGCAGATTCCGTGAAGTGTGGGGCCATCTGATGGCAGAAGTGGGCAGCGCTAGTCAAAGCATCCCAAACGCTGCCCTGCTTTGCTCCATTCATCTTCAGTAATTGAGTGCATGTCCTAGGGGGGTGCACGGTGCAAGGGCGAGAGGAAGGGAGGGGGAAACAATATATTTATTTGTCTTCCCAGATTTAGTTTGTCTTTATCTCTAGTTATTTTGAATGTCATGGGGAGTTAATGAAGACACGTTGTGCATTTGCAACGCGTGGAACAACTTCTCTCCTGTCTCAGCATATTAAATTCTTTCTTACTTACAGTAGGAGTTCCAGGGAAAGAACACACACAAACAAGAAGGGAGGAGAGATAAAAGGAAAGCAGAAAGCGATAAGACAGTAGGAGAAAAGGAAGAAACCCCCTTTTTATTTCAGTGCTCAAAATTGCATCACACAGCATTTTCTAGCCTCTTCACCATCCGTCTTGATCAGAGATGCCAACCCCACAAGAACTGTCCCAGTCCATTTGGCAGGACACAGGAACAGCCCCACAAACACCCCACTCTGCTCCACAGTCCACTGCTCACCACAAACACACGTCAGGGTAAGGACACGCAGCAGACTGTATCCCGAGCTGTGGCACAGTGGCACATCCCCAAGCCTGACGTAACGCACCTGCGCCCACCAGATCCCCCTCCAGAAGCTGGGAAGGACATGGCACACAGCAAGGGCCCAGAGCTCCCGCTGCAGGCACACACACTGCTCCACAGAAGGATATTTTTAGTTGCTTTTCCTGCACTACAGACAGGAAACTGAGGCAGACAGCAACTACACGCTCAGATCTATAAAGGCTTTCTGGCCTGCAACCTCTGTCTTAAGACAATCCCTGGCTTAGATCTCACCAGTCATTTCCAAGAGAAGAGACAAGGCAGTGGCAGAGAAAAGCCCGTTCTCTAGGATATCCCTTTCTCGGCTCCTCTCTCTCCCTTCTGGGAGACCCAAAAAGTACAACTTTCCTTAATCATGGGGCTGTTCTCTTAGAAATTAAGATCTTCCCTTTCCTGGCACTTCCCATCCTCTCTCCTTCTCTGAGGCAAGATCTGGCACACCTTAGATGTTCTGGTTTGGCCTGAAGTTTTATTTAGACTGCTCCTTGCTTTGGGGATTCTCTGTTTATATCATCAGAGGGTGTTAATAAGGGCAGAATGGTTTCCAGATCCACACCAGCTGACTGGATTTCCTGAATCCACGCCATCTGTAAAAACAGAAATGTTCCCTTCTCCTTGTACACACAGATAAATGCATTAAGGTTAAACCTCCCGGGGCTGCAGAACAGGAGAGGTTTGGACTTCTGGCCAAGCGAAACCCAGCGAGCTCTGGAACAAGGTACAGAACTCCCATTTTTAATATGAGGCTCAGCTGAAGACATGAAAGATCTCATTGCTCTGTGGAGCAGACAGAAGAGTTTGACATTTTAAAAGAGCACACTAAGGAGTTTCTGGCACCTCTCTCAGCCACATCTGGCACCGGCCACCCTCAGAGAATATGCAAACTTGAGCCCTGGCTGGCATTACAGCACTTGTGTATCCCTGTCATTCAGCTCTTCCGTTTCAAGGCAAGCTTCTCTAGAGTCACTCGCCCACCAGCCGCACTCCACAGCACAGCACACTAATCCAGATACTTCTCAATTCTGCAGAGAGGCAGCACAGCAAGAGAGGTGCTTGGGAGACAGGACACTTGGGGTCCAATGCCTGGGTGTGCAACAGGTTTGCCGATAGCCTGGGGTCTGTCAGCTGGAAGGGTTTATTTATGGTGAGCCTGACACCAGTTTGATAACAGCTTCCCAGTTTGGAGCGAGCTATGCACACCAAACTGGGAATTGAAAATCTAACATCTCAGACAAGAGTGCTGGCCTCTCTCACCCCCATGCTCATCAGGTTCACACAAAAACTGGAGCATTATCTAGGCACTGGTGTGCAGAAATGAACACAGGGCTGAATCAGCTTCATGTTTCCACTATTTGTTCTCCCCATCTAACACAGCTAAATGTTGCCCAGACTCTTAGGAAGGAAGTGACAGCTAACAGCACAGCCAAAAAAAATCCATTCTTCTAATACACCAGCACAAAAATCACTCTGAAGTGAAAACAGGCTAGAGCATCAAAGAGTTCATCTGGCTGGAGTAACATCAGCAAGCAGCTTTGAAATTCCAAGCAGCAAACCAAGGGGGGTCAAGGAGTAAAGTCTCTCACCTGGGGACCTGCATCCAGAATCAGTGTGCCTACTGGGTTACACCAAGATGGAAATTTTTGTTAGTTCAACAAACTGCATCAGCTCAATGCATCTGATGAGCTCTGAAGGGGAGGTACAGGCTTTACAACCAGGAGCAAGAGCAGACCTACACAACCTACCCTGTTCCAGCAAGAATGAAGTATCCCTCAGGCTCAGCCACAGCTCCATCACTCCAAGTTGTTCCTTTGATAAAACTAGTCCTGTCTCAAGAACAGATAAAGATGTACCAGCTAAACTGGAATAGCAGTGAGGAGACCATCTACAAGACCTCAGGAGTGCTCTAAGCCATAGGATCTCCCACCTGACAGAGGCATGCATCCCCCACCCTCTGCATCCCAACTCCACAACCCAGGACACTTCTCTTTCCTCTTCAACAGCACTTAAGCCTGATGTGGAGATGGATCTAGCCTTTACTGACGAGCTCAAAGTCACCTTGCAGGTGAGGGACCACCTAAGGAATGACACCGTGCACCCCAATGGGGTTGTTTCATCCCCCAGCACCATCTGCTCCACAAACAAGCAGAAGATCCAACCACAGTGTATCTGCCTAAACCTTTTATTCCCCAGACCAGCCCATTTAATGTCAAGCGTCTTTCTTAGTCACAGTGGAAATAAGGATATTCCCCTTTGGAAGTTCCCCCCTACCCCAGCTCACCAAAACCCAAGCACCTGGTTAGTGTGAAGAAAAATGCTCCCTACAACATCCATCTCACACAGCTACAACACTGCAAGGGACACAGTCCAGCAGTCCAATTCAGTCGAATTTTCTTTGTTATAACAGTAAGCTATCCACACCCCAAAACTGACAATCTGTGCCCTAAAACAAGAGCATCTCACACGTGGCATCTCCAGCAATCACCAAACAGGGTGCAAAGTTGTGGGCATCATGCAACTCTGCTGCATTTGGCAGCGGTGTTGGTGACCGCCCAGGGAACAACAGGACACAAGACGTGGCTCTTTGCTTGGCTTCAAGTCACAACAAATTCAGTCACCAGTTTGGTGTTGCTGAGAAATTTTGCTTTGTGCTAGCATAAAGGCTGCAATACCGAGATTTTCAAGGTCTTCAATCCTTGATGTGTTCAGAACTGCAACTTGAACCCTAAAATAGAACAGTACTGCTCACATTATGCCAACGCCTTGTTTAGCACATGACAACTATTTACCTCAATTAAAAGGAGCAATTTGCTACACATTATTCTTAAAGTCACCAAGCTCCAGAAGAGCAGCCCTGCAAATACTGGCCAGAATCCAAAAGCACTCCATTATGAACAGTCTTACTCTAATACAGAACTATACTAATGCATATACATGAAGTTTCATAACTTAAAATCCATATGCTGTAGCTTCCATCTCATCAAAATAGAAAATTCACAAATTTAATTATTTCATATTCCAATTCAAAATATGAACTTCATTCTATCTGTATATTTTACCTTCATTAGCAGAACATCTGTCCATCCAGTTTGATTTCCAGAAATAAAATTCATGACATACCAAAAGCCACTAATTTTTTGATAATTCAGCTCAGTTCTCTGCTCTGTATTTTGTGTTCATCGTAAAGGGCCTTGGAAGATGGTAAGTAACGAACTGCATTTAATAGCAATGGACCATCTAATCCCAAAATCCTCTCTCAAACAATAGCCAAGAGCAAGCATTCCAATTTTCAATTTTTTATACTTTAGCCAGCCTCCCAAAAGTCCCTTTATATGGTTTATGGTTTAATTGAAGTTTCAGAAGTATTCCCTGCTGGAGTTTTTATTTGGTTTTTTGTTTGGTTGGGGGTTTTTGGGGGGTTTTTTTAGTTTTTTTTTTAAAAAAAACCTACCAAATTCATTGCATGTGTCAGAAGCTTCCTTACCCCATCTTCATTGTTACACTAAATAGTTTATTATCTCTAGCAATGTTATGACTTCATCTCTGCCTCAGTTTCCCAAATGCACACCACTTACTCAGGTGATCAGAGTAATTGCCATGATGGCAGAACCAGCAATGCCTGTTCTAGCCACTAAAGCTTTTCATTGTTTCACACCATTGATTTCTCCTCTCAAGTAATTAAGAGCCATGAAAGACAGGAATGAGCCTCATTAGCTCCCACAAGCACAGGCATCCTCCAGCTCCCCCGTGAACCTCTCCAAGGAGCACGGACCCGCTGTACCTACACCCAGACACAGCACAGCAGAGGGTCCTGTGCTGCAGCCAGATGCATCCCCTGCCCAGCCCTTCACACGCTCAGCAACCTCAGGGATCTCACCCATATCTCATGTGCAGCACCAAGCACAACGGGCATCGCTTTTGGACTAAGATACACCAACAAAAATCCTGTGTTCTAGCATGTACAAATTGGGAGAGAAAAAGCAGCAGAGAGCTACGCAGAGCTATCAGCTCCAGCTTCTTTCCCTTAAAACCCACTGACAGTCTTTCAGAATAAAATAAAGCCATTTGCTGGATCTCCCTTATATTATTGTATATCAATTTGCTGAAACATTCATGGGATCACTACGCATTTCATTTACCCTTAAGGCCAGCCCCTCTGCTTATTAAATTAAGAAGATGAATGAGAGATTTGCTCTCCTGCTAGCAGCCCAGGGGATTCATTAGTCAAGTAAATGATTGCACTTGCCTCAAGTTATGCTACTGCAATGTTTGTAATGTGTCTTCTGATCAGCTCCCCATGCACTTTTTGGAAACAAGGTTGGCTTTCAGACAGGTCACATTTAATTCCAGTCATTTGACTTCAGCAAATGGAAATCAAGGCCTCAAATTCACGATCCTATTCCCTTCCTTTGCTCAGCCCTCCAAACGTTTCACAAGAACAGACACACAAGGGGAATCAGGAGCACCAATATTCATCTCTTTTATGTCCGAATCAAGCACAGCTACCATTTTAGCACTGACATAAAGTACAGATTTGGGTACAGAGTGACACACTGCAATAACACTACACCAGGCAGAGGGGAGCATTTCCACCCCACCAGGTTAAACCATTAATTAAGCATAGAGGTAATTTAACAAGGTCCCTTCTGCCTTCCAGAAAGGAGCTGGCTCTGGGTAACTGCATCCAGAGGACATCAGCATTTCTGTATGTGGTATCAGGAAAGCAAGAAGAAAATGGCACTTCAGAAAAAGGTTTAAATTCAGATCCTAATTAAACTGTGCTGAAGTGTAGATAGAAAGGGGGTTGAACAAATGAACTCCAGGGAACAGCTGTTCTCAATTTGAAAAGCAGAGTCTGGATAAACAAGCCCCACCAGCACAGCTGGGTGAGCACTCTGTGATAAGCATCACAGAAGAGATACCTGCTGGTGAGCTACAAGAAGACAAGCAAATGGAGGATGTTACATCCTTAAGGCACTTACAGGTTGTGCTGTCTTGTATGTGGACTACTGGAAACACAGCCAGCCACCTTTAACACTGGGGAAGTGTTGCAGCAAAAAGCAGAGTTTCCGGGCAACAGACCTGTAATGAAGCATATTCCATTATTCAGGAATTGCAATAGCAAGAACCATGGCACCTGTCACCAGATACAACTCCTAGAGATGCCCAGGTGACAGTGCACTTTACTACAAAGCTACACAAGTGACTCTGAAACATCGGGCATTGGGAAAACTACCTAGTTCTTGCAAATTTCCCAGCAAAACTGTAACCAAACAGAAAGGAAAGATTTTTGGGGCTGCTCTCTTCCCAGAATTGCAACTAAGTACAGCAACACAGCAGGTGAACACTCTGAAACGCTCACTCCTATGAAAGGCATCACAGCTGCAATAGGAAATGGATGCTCTCTGCAGCCTGGGAAAGGAGAAGAGCATGTGCACTGCACACCAGAGGTACAAACAAGCATGCAAAAGGGGGAGCAACAACTGTGAAAAGGGAATTAAGATGTCTGCGCTAATATAACTGTCCTCCCTCTCTTTGCCATCACCCATGAATCAAGTGCTTATTTATCTCAACTTTCTCACCTGACCTTCATCAAGTCGTTTCTATCCTGTCTATAAATAGAGTAACAGGGCAATTCTGCTGCATCTGCAGAGTAAAGGTTTTAACCAGGACTGATTTCAGCCAGTGAACACGTCCAGGGCTCATATATTGAGTTATATTTGCTTAAAGCAGTATCAGGACACAGGCCACAACGAGGTGCCACTCGAGTGAAGGACAGGAGACAAGTCTGATCAATTTTGTGTATATCAGTCCTCCTATTTACCAAAAATCATAATTAGTACAAAGAATAACCTTGGAGTAGCCTGTTACACAGCAGAGGATTTCACAGTGGGCACAGACAGCTGCAAAACTCTCCCCTTACCACTGTCTGCTTGCTTCAAGAGAAATCATTAATCCTGAGCCCCTCTTGGTCACATTAGCTGCTAAGGACCCCAGCAGCCCCACGCAGGGAAGGGCTCTTGACCCTGTGGATTTGCACGAGCAAAGGCAAAAGAGAGGAATCCCGCAGCCCGTGCAGGGTTAGGGTGGGATATATTCCTTACCCTGACCAGGTAGGAGTTACAGTGTTACTCTGTCCTCAAATCTACTTCCCATCCTAGCTTTGGTTATTTTCGACATCTAAAAGACTGATTCTGAACACAGCAAAACTCCCGGCAACAGCAGCCAGAGCTGCGCAAATATTTTGGCAGAGGAGCTGCAAACCCGGGGAGGCTCCAGCTCCGCACAGACCCCCGGCCTTTGCAGGTAGATGCAGTGTTTGTTTGCACGCATTTCATCCTTTTCAGGTGGCTTTTAGCTCTGCTAACCGCCCAGCAGCCCCCCCAGGGCGAGCACTGGGCTAACCGGCCCCCGAGAACCCCCAGCGGGGATGGACGCGCCGGGGCTTGGTCTGGGGAGGAGGAGGAAGCGTTGCAAGGGGCCAGAAAAGCACGTTTGCAGCATTTACTAGAAAAATCACACATCTGAGGTCTTCAATCTCCCCTTGTTCTGGAGGGAGCCCCCCCCCCTAAGCCGTGTTTCTAATTGCACCAACACCCCCAGACAGGGGCTCCGGGGCTGCACCCGACCCGCATNCGGAGCCCTGCGGCACCCCCACGGCCCCAGCGGGGCCCGCACCCCGGGAAACCGCCCCCCACCCCAAGTGCCTTACCTCCGGGCTGCAGCGCTGCTCCCTCCAGCATTGCCCCGACCCAACAGCCCCTGCCCCCGGGGTGAGGGTTCACCCTCGGGGCTCTGCGCCTACTCCAGCCCCGCAGGTGGAAACAGGGAGCCCTCCCCAGCCCGCCCTTAAATCCTGATCAGCCCCACCTGGGCTGGCCCCACATCGCCTGCAGCTGGGACCGGGCTGCAGGGTGTCACCAAGCGGTGGAGGAAGCAGATGGGGGTGTCCCAGGAGCAGTCTCGCTGCCCCCTCCCCTGGCCAGGGTAAGGGGGTGCAGCGCAGGTGGCCCACCCCCCTACTCCACAAAGAGTGCTTTCCCCTGGTCAGGGTATCAAGGAGATGTAGGGTTCAAGGTGGTCAAGGCCAGATCTGGATGGTAACAGAAAAGAATGGAGAAGGAATTTGGTGTGTTCCCAGGCTAATGGCTTGAGAAGGTGCAAGAGAAAAAGCTGTTATCTTAGAAAAAGGCTGAGGGAGGTAGTTGTGATGCTTCTAAAATGTGGGATAACACAGGATCACCAAGACTCTTTGGGATCACAAGAAGAACCTGAACTCTAGTGCTCTGTGGATCACTCCAGCAGGTCTGGTTGTCCTGGCTGCAGCATTTATTAGAGAAATTATGCATCCAAGGGAGAGACAAAACGAAATGTAGGAACCAGGTCTATATGTGGAATAGTAAAGGAAAGGCAGGTGCCGTGAGAAAAATTTATGGAATTAAAAAGAGACTGCTCTTAGTAGCAGGATTTTGAAGAGCTGTGTGGATACAGACAGTGGAGGGAAAGTCGAAGATAAAAGGTAAATACGTGGGAGAATTATGACAGCATAAATGTGTTACTTTGCTACATAAGCACTTACATGTTATTTCAGACAACAGCCTCTGTCTGCAGTTTTGTACAGACCACATCTGCAAGGGCTCTTCTGTGTGCCTCTGCCTGAAATCTGCACAGCATGGGCTTATTCAAAGAGCTTTTGAGATTACTTTCTTATCCTGAGAGCAAGGAAGGGATTCGTTCCAGGTACAGAGCATTAGCTGCAAGTCACAAAATTCAGTAGCTAACATCATTAGGAATCAAAGTATTTTCAACAGGGTTGATGTTAGTAATTTTAGGGTGTCTTCTGAAGAGAGACATGAAAGGAACGACAAGGATTTAGACTAAAATCTCCTCTGCAACGAGTGGAAAATTCCAAGAAATCTTCCATTACACTGAGTTTCATATCTGCAGTATAAAGCCTTGAACATGCCAGACATCACCTGGCCCAGAGAGACCAGTCACACAATCGCATCTCTTACTGGGACTTAGATGGGGCACACTCAGGGAGTTATCTAAGGAGGGAAGACCTGCAGATGGTGAGGTTTTTCTACCACGGTCTAATATTGGTTCAGAGGGCTGTGCTGGGACAGATACTGGCTGGCAGCGGTGGTTTTGCTGCAGGCACCTGTGCAATATTGCAGGGCAAGCTTGCTCTTTTGCCTTGGTGTCATCTCTGTGATGGAGCTTCAGCAGCAGTGCCACCAGGTCTAGCAGCTCGAGAGCAGCCCTGATTTTGCTGGGTGTGAAGTTAGCTCCAGGTTTGTGTTGTGGTGGTCTGAGACAGCAAAGGGACGCCTTGATGCAAGGCCACTGCAGGCAGTGAAGTTCTGAGTCAAAGGGTGGGTGTTGCTCCAGGGGGTTACACCACTGCGTTTGCATGTGATGCATCCTGGGACTGAAGCTTGTTCTGTGGGATAAAACCCAAAAGCTGTCAGTCTTTTGCCTAGGGTTGCATCTTACCTCACACCTCCCACTAAAAGGCAACTGACAACAGAAACGATCCGTGCATCATTAGCCAGGCAACAATTTTGTGATGACAGTCAGAGACTGACAGCGCTGGGAGGCAGATATGCAATTCCTGATTGCTACAGAAAGGAAAAGCAAGCTCGACCTGATGTGACACGGTGCACAGCAACAGCAGTTGCATATTTCTCCCTAACTCAGGATGCCCTGTGAACCCCAGGTGAGTTGTACCCAGACCACACACCCCTTTACTCCTGCTGGGCTCTGAGCCTTACAGCATAACACCTGCTGATTAACATGAATCCTCAGCGAGGAGGGGGATGCTCAGATTGCCGTCTTGCCTAGGGACTCAATTTTTGGAGGCTTATGCCACCTCACACCTTCAAATTGCCCTCAGAGTTCCCTCTCCTCACAGCTCTCAGAGTTCTGCCCACTGTGCCCTTAAGCTCTCTGCTATGTTTTTGTAAGTGATTTTTACGGTCAAAAAGGTTGATCACACTGCTATAATTAAGATGATGCCAATCTAGATTAAATGACTTTACTCATTTGCGTGCCTGTTACAATCATCATCTTTGCTATAACAGCATTTGCCTCTGAAGCTGATGGAAAATCTCTCCATCACTGAGCTGTCCTAGGAGTGGGAAATTCTGATCTTGCCGAGGAGGCGGTGGTGGCGGTTTGTGCAATGCACCACCTCACCGACACCAGCACGCAGGCAAAAGCAGGAGGAAACCACACCGAGGTTCAGGCAGCACTTGAAGGCCACCAAAAGACATGAGAGATTGAAGCCTTTGTCTGCATCCCAAAGGCGATGCAGAGTTGCCCATCCTTTAGGACCCAAAGCAGGTCTATTTGTATAAAAGTTAACTTCTGTTTCTCAAATACAAATTTGTGGTTGGCATTTGTCTGCCCTGCACATGCCATGACATGTCTCTCACCTGTGCAAAGTCAAGAGCAAAGCAGCAGCACTGTAGGCAGGAGAGGGATGAAACATTCTCCTGACCTTTAGCTCTTGAGGACAAAGGCAGCATCCCTGGAGGCGAATGCAAACATCTAAAGCCATTTCTGCAACTGCACTGGGCTGGGAGAGTGACAGAGAGGGACCTGAATTAATCTGAGTGGCCTGAATGGTGTGTCAGGCAGATCAGGCATGACAGGGATATGTAACAGAAGTGATTTGTAATGTTCAGAGGAACAAAATCATAATACCTTGGGGATGCTGTTACAGATAGCCTACACCTGCTCTCTAATATCTAGGTACCAACATTTGGGAGAGATACTGGACTCAGCATGTATGGGGTTCTGCAATTTCTGGCTCCAACATACTACAGCAAGCAAGGAAAATGATTTTTTTTTTTTTTGAAAAATACAACAACCTCCTTGGTTTGTTGATCACTTTCTATTGCTGTTGTCTTCTTGCGTAGGAGCTGAAAGCTTGCAGGAGTATGCAACACTGAGCTTATTTTGGAATAACATCCACATTTGTAGCTCCTGTCACAGCAAGAACAGCCATGATTTCCTCTCCAGTGCATTCCTCTCCCTGGCATTCACACTGAGCCTTGGTTTTCCTGTGGTATATCTGCGAGTAGTGTCTCTGTGCTAGGCACATCACTGCTCCCCAGACCTGTAAACATCCCGAGCATGTACACAGTGTGTGACCGTTACCTGATACAGCTACAGAAACGATCTGCTTGCCTGTGGGCCTTTGTTCTGTGTTGAGAGTTGAGTTACTGGTGAATGTTGTGAAATTTCCATGAAAGGGCACAATGAACTGGAGAGCTGTACTGATCTTGGGGATTTTGAGAGCTGGTGTTATCCATCACACCAGTAAAGCTGTACTGACTGAGACTGCAGAAATGTCTGTCTGTACTCCCATCAGAGATGATGGACTGATCTGAAAAATAGGTATCATAAATAAAGAAAAAATATTTTACTTTAATTTTTGTTTTTGTTTTGCTTTAAGGTAAAACCCTAGCAGGCTCCCATCATCTGAACCATATTATTCGTTACTAGAAGATGCCTTTGTTTATGTTTATGGGCTAGTCCATATATGAAAACAGCTCAGACCAGGAGAGACCCTCCTCTAGCTCTAGCACACAGTGCCCATGGCTCAAATCCCAGGTTGAAGCCCTGTGGTGAGAGTTTATTATTATTACTGTGTTAATTTTACTTTTTATTTATTCAAAGATGAGATCAGAAGTCTCAGTCTAGGATCACCAGGGCAGGTCCATTTTTACCCAGATATGAAAATCACGCTGAGAATTGTGTGGTGGGCCGCTGTCAGATAGATACAGCGGGTGGCTTCTGTGGCCTCCCATCTCCTGAGGCCCAAATTCAAACCCTGGTGGGTTATCGATGAAAATGGGCTCGTGTCTGTGCTTTGTTTTCCAGCACAGGAGTCCTGGGTTGGTCTCTCACAGACATTAGCAGTTTAGTGCTCCTGGGCAAGGGACCCATAAGGGCCAGCACATCACCAGCACTGTGCAGGCAGGACTGCGAAAAGAGAAGACATACGTTGGCTGGATGGATGGATGGTTGGATGGATGGATGGATGCATACTGGCACTTATTTGCACGTGTTATACCCTCCCTGAGTTTCACAAGCTCAGCAACAAGCACGAACAGTGAGAAAATGAGCACTCCAGCCTTTGTGAGGATGCGATGGAGTGCTGCACTCTGTAACTCACGTTCCTTCTCCATCCATCTCTGTCCTTTTCCATCCCCGTGGTTTGTACACGTGCATTGGCACTCATGTATGTACTTTCAGTTGCTGTCAAGCGTTCCCGTTTGATAGTCACTTTTTCTGTGAACACACAGTACTCTGCAATGTCCGGAAGGTGGCAAGCTTTCAATTCACATCGCTCTGTGCTTCCACCCATTTCCCCAAAGCAAAGAATTGAGGAAAGCTGGGACTATA
>VZTO01017651.1:16653-33334 GCA_013400615.1 Syrrhaptes paradoxus
TTTTTTTTTTTTTTGAAAAATACAACAACCTCCTTGGTTTGTTGATCACTTTCTATTGCTGTTGTCTTCTTGCGTAGGAGCTGAAAGCTTGCAGGAGTATGCAACACTGAGCTTATTTTGGAATAACATCCACATTTGTAGCTCCTGTCACAGCTTGTTTTTGTTTTGCTTTAAGGTAAAACCCTAGCAGGCTCACATCATCTGAACCATATTATTCATTACTAGAAGGTGCCTTTGTTTATGTTTATGGGCTAGTCCATATATGAAAACAGCTCAGACCAGGAGAGACCCTCCTCTAGCTCTAGCACACAGTGCCCATGGCTCAAATCCCAGGTTGAAGCCCTGTGGTGAGAGTTTATTATTATTACTGTGTTAATTTTACTTTTTATTTATTCAAAGATGAGATCAGAAGTCTCAGTCTAGGATCACCAGGGCAGGTCCATTTTTACCCAGATATGAAAATCACGCTGAGAATTGTGTGGTGGGCCGCTGTCAGATAGATACAGCGGGTGACTTCTGTGGCCTCCCATCTCCTGAGCCCCAAATTCAAACCCTGGTGGGTTATCGATGAAGATGGGCTTATGTCTGTGTTTTGTTTTCTAGCACAGGAGTCCTGGGTTGGTCTCTCACAGACATTAGCAGTTTAGTGCTCCTGGGCAAGGGACCCATAAGGGCCAGCACATCACCAGCACTGTGCAGGCAGGACTGCGAAGGAAAAAGACATATGTTGGCTGGTTGGATGGATGGATGGATGCATACTGGCACTTATTTGCACGTGTTATACCCTCCCTGAGTTTCACAAGCTCAGCAACAAGCACGAACAGTGAGAAAATGAGCACTCCAGCCTTTGTGAGGATGCGATGGAGTGCTGCACTCTGTAACTCACGTTCCTTCTCCATCCATCTCTGTCCTTTTCCATCCCCGTGGTTTGTACACGTGCATTGGCACTCATGTATGTACTTTCAGTTGCTGTCAAGCGTTCCCGTTTGATAGTCACTTTTTCTGTGAACACACAGTACTCTGCAATGTCCGGAAGGTGGCAAGCTTTCAATTCACATCGCTCTGTGCTTCCACCCATTTCCCCAAAGCAAAGAATTGAGGAAAGCTGGGACTATAGAGCCCTGTTTGTTCATGGGGTAAAGCCTGTGTCCAAGTGTATGTGTGTGACAGGGGGGAATTGTCCGTGACCAATTAGTGGTGTCAGTGACGGGGAAGCAGTGTTCCACTGCAGGCAGTCACAGATATCAGACTATTCAGTTTGTCATCCTCCAGGGCAACGTTCTGGGAGACAATAGTCAGGGAGGGACTTAGGCTGCAGCGTTTTCCCAAGCTGGCTGAATGCAGTGATTCTGCCACAGCATTAAGAGGTGGGTCAAATCCACTCCTATCAAAAGAAAACAAAACCAAGTTGGTTTTGAGAAGATCATGTTCTCTCTCTGCAGGTTGGCATACATGATTTTAACTTCCTCCATCCCGTCACCTTTAGTGGAAGCGGTGTTTAGCCGCACAGACACATCCTTGCTGGGTGACAGCAGAAATTACGTCTTTCTGAGCACATGCAGCACTAAAGCAGGCGTCCGTGTACTGTGCACATATAGCCATCAGCTGAACTGAAGCACCCCACTTTGATTTACAGAAGACCTGCTCTAGCCGCCCTCCAAATGATATATGGTTACGGCTCTGGGGAGGGAGGCCAGGCAGCCAGCTTCGAGCAGCTACACCAGTGACCTGCCAGCCTGCTTCCTTCCATGGGGGCAGCTTCCCCTCCTGCTCTTTGCTTATTTCGGCTGTAAACTCTTTGGTTCAGCACTGTCCCATACAACACCCTTATTTGCCACAGAGCCTGTGACCTTCCAGTTCTTTTTCAAGGTTCTGAGTGTCACTGGGAGGCAACAGGGATCTGGGATGGCAGCAGAGCTTGGTGGCAGGTTTCCATCTCCTGCTGTCTCACAGGTGAACCCCTTCCCTGCAATCACACCATGAGCTGCTCGGAAGGAAACCTTCAAAGTGATGTCTCAGGCTTTCCTGACACTGCAACACCAAAGGCGAAGGAGATGAAAATAACTCATTTATTCCAGACAAGCTTAAATTTGGAATATGTAAAGCCAAAAAAAAAAAAAAAAAAAAAATCCAGGTAAGCAAAAAACCCCTCAGCTATCCATGAGGCAGTAAGTAACACAAGGGCGGTAATTACTGCTTGGGTCAGGAGTTAGCTATTAATTTAGGATCAGCTTACAAGGAAGCCTTGGCACTTGCTCTGTTGCTCTTTCCTAGTGAAAGCAACTTTCAAGGTAGACAGTTAACAAAAACAAGACAAGCACGACAGCATCCCTCCCTCTGCTGGCGCTGCAGCAGAATGAATTTCCCCTTAGCTCACAGAATGAGTAGGTGTGGTGGTGGTGGTTCAGAGTTTTTATGAATTCAACCAATTTTTTAGGCCACTGATAAGAAACACATGGAGTGCAGCTCAGGCTACCTCAAACACGCATTCAGGAAAAGCACCATGCCAAGAATTGCTTTTACACATCCCTGCTTCCTACATCATCCAAAATGAGGAAGAAAATTCTGTTTCCCTCATTCTTCTGCCTCTAACCCACTGCAAGCTGCTGGTGACATCACCAAACACAGTAGTGGAGCTGGAGACACTAAAAAATACTATTGCAGCCTTTATATGCACTTGGGGGTGCATAATTGCATATAATACATGGTTAATAAAACCTACAGCCCAGTCTGGACATCTTCCCCTTGCAGAGCCCTTCCTACAGTACAGAATCTATTTTCCTTAGATCTTCATCCTTTCCCCAGGACTCTTCCCCTCACCCTGTGAAATCTCTCCCAGTTAAATGTACTTAAATACACTATTTGAAAAGATAAGCAAGGCAGTGCAAAAGAAATAGTGGTTAACAGGCAGGGAATTACCCTTCAGATTGCTGAAAATCAACATGGGATCCCTTTGCAGAGTGGGGCAACATTCACCAGAGCTGCTTCCGACAGTCTCAGCACCGTTACTCATGGCAGCATTAAACTGGCTTCTGTGAACTGTGTCAAACTGAGCGATAATAGGCGACAGCTTCTCCTGTTCAGGATCTCTCCTTTTTGGAGAAATCTCTCCTGCTTTTCAGCACGTGTATGAAACACTCAGGAGCAGCCCTGGCAACCCTCCAGCAGCTCACAGATTCCCTCCTGTGCCCGGAGGGCTTTGTGCTCCTGTCTCCACAGAAGTGTGTGAGCTGGAGGGAATGGCACCACTGGGGATGCTCTCAGTCTGCCATGGGTCCTCCTCTGCTATATGTGAGGATGAATGTCTCATCTCCTGGGCAGTGCCTCCATTGACAGTCACGGGCTTGTTCTGCACTTTCCCTAGAAAGCCTATAGATAACCTGTAGAAATCTTATAGATCTAGATAGCCTATAGAAGGTGGAGTTAGCCCAAACTGGAGAGATTGATATGGAGCCTAAATAACATGTAACCTGATGGGTAGACTTGTGAGAGCTCCAAAATGAGCTCCGCTTTGGCAGAGGAGGGACACAAAGCCCCCTTGCACTCACATTCTCTTGCCACAGACGTATTGGGGAAGGGAGGAGAAGGCACTGTGACTCCAGCCGTGCCAGTGCTCCTCCTGCCAGTGCTCATCTGTGAATCCAGCCTGGATTAACAAGCAGCTTGGGGACCACTATAACACATTTTTTTGGCAAAATCACTGTTTGACGATTAGAATGTGAAATGATCCATGCAAGTCTGATGTATAGCTTTAGGCCTTCTGAGAATCATCCTGAGAACCTTGATAATAAGGTAAAGACAGAAAAAAACACTCGTGCAGCTCTAAATTAAACTAGAGGCTGGACTGGTGTCAGCACTGGAGTGTAAAAGACATCACTGGAGGTTACCTTTGTGAATTCACACGATCCTCAGCTTTGCTCTGCAACACCTCCCTGCAGCTTTGAACCTGGACCAGACCTTCTGATTTCAGCTTCTAAATGTATGATTCAATACCAGCTATATAGGAAGGACCTCAAGTGTACAGCTTTGGAGAGACTTTAAAAGTAATTGTTTCCTTAAGGCATAAAACCAATTACAAGAACTTTTCCATATTGACTTGTTCCCCTCTTGACAGTGCTTTGTGCACTTAGGTCTCTCTGACAGTAAATGCCCTCTGAACTACAGTAAAATGGCAAAATAGTCAACAAAAGGACATGGGTTTCAGATCAGCCAAGATGATTTTAGCCATCCACTCTGAAATCTGTTGACAAAAATCTTGGGCTCAGTCTCTCAAGCCGTGCAAAGAGGAGCAGCTTCCATCGTGCCAGTGGAACTGGCTTGGATTAGCGGAGATTTGAGAGCAAATTGTGTTTTTACAAAAGTAGAACATTATTCCAACAGTAGGGTTCCATTTGAAGAAAGGTAGGGAGTTCCCAGTGTGGCTGGGGAAGAGGGATTCTGCCTCTTGCATCATCCCGTGAGAAAGAAGTAAAACAAACAGAAGGTAACAGCTCTTCAGATCCTCTCCTAAACCCCCAGGGAGTCTAAGCCTAGATAAAGCCACCACTCTGAGTTTGTCGGAAAGGGCAGGCTGCAGATTTCAAGTTTTATGTACAAAGGGAGACATTCCAAAGAGCTCTTTTGTCATTTTGGCCTCTCAGTAGTTTCAAAGTCAGATTTCAGATGAATTCAGACACTGCCTGTGAAAAGCTAGAAATGGGAGCTCCTGGGGTCTGACTGCTTGGCCTAGGCTTGAACCTCTGTTGAAAAATCTGCTCTTCTGAGTTACTCAGGAGAAAATTAAAACGTCTCACCTGTGCTTTTGCTTCTAGGTTCCTAGGCAAAGCTTGGCAGCAGGGCTGGGGTTCGTCTAACAACTGGTGCAGAGCAGAGGGTGCTGAATGTGCCTTTCCCTGCAAACAACTGTGAATTTAGGGTGGATCTCAAGGAGCGGGGCTGGTGGGACTCTGGCCTGATATCGCTTGAGAGCATCTGCACTTCTGTCTGTCATTTGGTCTGGCTCTCTGCCTGGAGGAAATGAACTTGGAGCTTTTTCCCTAATAGACATGTAACCGATCCAAGCACCAGCATCAATTACTGACAAACACATCAGGGATCTCAGCAAATGTGATTGCCCTCGGAATTAATTGTTTTCACTGAGAAAGCAGTCCGGCCAGACTGTCCAAGGGAAACCAGCACTGCTTATTTATAGAGAACGAAAAATTTGGACAGACCTAAACAGGGACCTTTGAATGTGTGGCTTAAATGTAGCAGCTGAAAAGTTACCCTGTGTCTGGGAAAGCCCAGTTACATATGCTTCCTCTGCCCCAACATTTGTCCAGGAACAATGGCATTGGCTGGCTTTCCAGGATTTCTACATAACTCACAGCTCAGGCAGAGCAGTAGCTCAGACCAGGCTGTGAGTATCTGGAAATCCTGGAGAAATGCCCATGGTGCCTGGGCAGATCAGCCAGGATGTTTGTGCCAGGGGAGATCCCTGCTCTGAGCTCGCTGTACTCACTCTGGATGTGCTGTCCACATCAACCTGTCTGGAGATCCCAACGGGAATCAATCGGTGCCTTGTTCCCTTGGTTATGGAGATCCAGGGCACAGATGTCTGGTTATCATCCTCCAGCCAAGTGGGAACGTCCCTGTTCAACAAACAAGAGGATTTAGTTAAAACATCAAGGACAGCTTACCCCAAGCAGGGATTACTGGCGGCCGCTCTCACTGCGCACTGCTGGCCCCAGACCCACAGCAATATAGGGGCTGAGAAGCCAAATCCTGACGATGTCTGTCACTGTTTGGAGTGAAAGGAAGCCCCTATGTCTCTGGAGGCACATGAATTTCTGACAGCTGTGACCCTTAAACATGGAGTTCCCTTCAAAATGGGATTAGATTCACTTGAGCTCAGGTACATCTATTTGCCAGCCTAAAAACTGTATCCAGTAACTGAAATTAATTTCTGAAGTGCATGGCATTTTATAGACTAAAAACAATGACTTCATAGTAAAGCGGCATTTGATTCCTGCATGAAATATTACAGGATGCCATTTTTGTAATTTCCTCCTCACTTGATCATGATAACACAGTCCTCTAGGCACTGGAAAGCCAGAGAATATGTGCCAAGTGGAGGAGATGGAAATGGGAGAGTCGCCAGTAATACAAAACACAGTTAAGGAAACTGTTTGAGAGTGATTGTTGTGTGATAGGGAACGTTTTGTCTTTTTCTTCATCGATCACTTGGAGTGAGAAGAGATAATATTTTTTTAATAGTTTGGAAGAAATTCGCAGAACTGTTTTGAACCAGCTTCCAAGCAGAGCTTTGCTCGCCCTGTAAATCTCTTCCTCTCTAAAATTTTAAATGCAACAGCAAAAATAAGAAAAAAAAAAAGAAAAAGTACCTCCACCTACCCTTGCCCATTCAAAAAATGGTAAGGTCAGAAAGCAGGACAATGTGGTTTATATTTAGGTTTAACCCTTTTCTCTGCCAGCAGTGAAATGTACCAAAGGATGCTGCGCTCATTTCAGCTCTGACTTGCTATAGGATTGATCCTGGTGCCAATCTATTCTTTTGCAATGAGGCGACTCATAGGAGGGGCAGAGGGAAATACATGGGAGGCTGATGGAGTGTTGTTTCTGCATGATCCTTTATACCAACCAGAGCATGAGCTGAAGGAGCAGCTGCCTGCTGGCATTTCATAAGGTTGTGAAGATATGTTGGTACATACAGACTTATCGGCCGTGGGCCAATCTTATAACTGGATCAGCTCTGCCTTTTATAAAGCTGCATGACTCTGTAATAGGATAAAATTTCATCCTCAATTTTCAAACACGTTACTCTTGCTCAAAGCAGCACCACAGAAAATGAAGCCAGAGTCTGTAATCCTGTGATTTGTACTGCTACAAGACACCACAATGGGATATCTATCATATAAAGAAAGCCAGGTATCTTTTGAGCAAGTGGCCAAGGTCTCCAAAATCATCTTATAATTCTAACTGTACAAGTAAAGGTATGTACATATCCAGGTGTCTTGAGAGATTCACTGGAGAAGGACACGCCCCCAGTACACTCTTCTTTAACATCTTTACTACAGTGCAGAGGATCTCTTCTCTGATTCATTTTGATATTTCAAAACCAAAAGTTTTGAAAATAAAAATATATTGGGAGAGTATTAAAACTAAGGTCAGACCCCTGTGGATTGCCACTGCTAATAATCATGGGGAGACTGGCTGAGGAGGTAGAATACTGGGATTTCTGTTAATGGCCAAGAGAAAGGTGTCATCTGAGTCCTTGAAGAGACCTGCTAGGATGTGCAAACCTGACAGCTGGTTCTACCTAATTCTGATTAAAATCTCTCTTATTGTTGTGCTACTTTCATCGTATTTATCCACAGTCTCAGAAAAACTCCAGGTCACCATAAGATTTTAGATGCATCCAAACTACGGTTTGGAAAAAAAAAATATCCTTGCAAATGCAATTTAGAGGTGTTCCACAATTCTTAGCCCCAGCACATCCCAGTTTCAAAAGAGGTTGGTCATCTGTGGAGTGCAGTTTCCCACATGAAAAGTATGGAGGATGCTCTGCTGCTTTTTCTGCAGATTCCCACTTCCTGGCTGCCCAATGACTTGGGTTTCTGATGGAGAGAGAGGAATCTTTAAAAAAAGAGACAACCATGGTGGGAAGTAGCTACTGGTAGACTGGGACATAACAAGTTTGTCTGCACTCACCCACTTACCTGAATGGGTACATGGCATGTGCTAAAGCATGGAGCGTGTTCAGGCTTGATAACCGAGAAAGCTCCAAGGCTTGGCCAAAGTGCTGGTGAACAATATGGAGAGAAGGCACGTGAGTATTTAGAAACAGGCTCAAAGTGATGGCATAAATTTATGCTCTTTGCATTTTCACTCTCTCTGGCTAGTGTATTTTTGTGCGCGATTTCCCACCACGTAAGCAAGCAAGTACGTCCGTGTAATGTCCCATGTTGGAATTGGCTTGACTGAATCAGGGGTATGAGAAACTTGCCAAGGATGAGCACATAGCCAAGGGTCAGCCTATTCTTAAACCATTAATAAAGACTTTCCAATTAATCTGCCTCTGCACATGCAGTGATTCAGGCCTGGATGACTTTGGGGAGCTCAGAGGGTGAATCACAAGATTATTCCTTGTTTTTTTTATTGTTTCTCTTTCAATGAGTCCTCCTGAGAAGGTGGCAGCCCTCCTTCACCTCTGATGGGGCTCGTTCATGCTCCTGTTGATGGCAGAGGAACTTCTGCAACCAACTCTAGCAGGGTAGGAAAACTTACTATATGCATCTGCAAATATTTCTTCAGTTTTGTGACATTATTACCTCTAGTGGGTTCAGAAAGATTTCTGGGCTGGAGACCAAGTTTGTATAAAGTAAGACATCATTGTCTGAACTGAGCCTTAGTTCTTCCCCAGCATGCGTCTGCCTTGGTGATAATCCCTGGGAATGCCAACAAATGCCTCTGGCCTCCCAAGAAAATGCAACAGCTGCTCTTAGCAGTTTAGAACCATACACCAGACGTGGCATTGAGACCAGGGAAGGATATTGTATTTTACAGCCCAAGGAAGCCAAAGCTATTCCAGATACACATAAACTGCCTCCTGTGTGGAGAAAGCATCAACTTTCAGCCTTTTCAGCAAATACACTGAAGAACAGGGATGTTTTTGTGAAGTTTATCTAATGTATTGTCCACAAAGTAGACAGAGTAAAGATGCTACAGTAATAAGAGAAAATTCTGAAATGGAAAAGATGACCAAAGAGACAAACAATAAGCTAGATACCATTTGAAGTGAGAGATGTCAAAACCAAAACTTCAGAGTTCCTGCCTTTTTGACTGTGAAGGGAATTGAGGATTGGATTTGAATGCCAGGATCTCCTGTATAAATTTGGTTGCTGGCCCCATGAAGTGAAATCAGAGTTATCTGGAACTGTTGGGAGCCACGAAAGCAGTGCTGATCAGGAGTCTGTCCCCTTCCAACAAGGAAAATGTGCTCACAGGGGACGGTGGGTGCAAAAAATGCACAGCCCAGCATTTCTTTCAGCCTTTGTCAGGACTGGAAAAACATAATTCTAATTTGTTAACGTAGTCAGGTAATGATTTTTCCTTCCACTCTTCAATGCCTACCATTAGCGATTTAGATCTTTAGAGAATTGAAAAAATTAAGTTATTTTTCATTTCTATTTAACTGATGAACTCATGCTGGCAGTCTGTAATCAGGAATCCAAGATGGAATTATGGAGAGGCTTTTTTTGAATCTACTTGAATAAATAAGAGCATTGGAGGGATTTTTTTAATTAACTGTTAATTCAAAAGTGCACACTGATAAAATCTTACATATATCCAATGTTAGTGTTTGACTTTCCATAAAGTTAACATTGGATAATCCAGCTTTAATCTACACTGTTTTAAGAGCAGGTCTTTAAGCTGTGCAAACTCCATATCCAAAGACAATAGCCCTTACATCCCAGTGAAATCCTAAAGAAACAAAGTGCCGAATGAGAGCATCTTCTTTTCTCTTTTTTAAATGGCTGCTAAAGTGGACAAGGAGAAGTGGAAGGAACAGCTTCACATCCAACAGCAGCTCAGATACAACACAGGACGAACAGAGAACTCCAGACTCATTCTTGGCTGGATCACCCCCACGCCATTGGGACTCGTTACTCAAAGAGATATTTGTGTGCGTGCTTTAATGAAGCATGTTAAAAAGTATGGCATTACCTACTGAGCCTCTGGCTACAGAAGCTTTTCTTCTAATGCAGCAGCTTTTAAAGCAAATTAGAAACTAATTTAGCAATGTTAGGTCTGAGTTTTAGAAAGAGAAACGTTAACTGCTGGAGTAAATTGTGACTTTATAGGCAGAAGTTACAGGGATCTGGGATACTGGTGTTGAGGGACTTGGCTTCAATCCTCTGCCATGAGCATGGCAATTTATACGGACACCATGCAAACTTTAGAATAAGAGACTGGCTTGGGAGCTGAAATGGAGGAGGGCAACCACTACATCTACAGCACAGCTTCCCACAGCAATCTGGGCTTTGCTTGGAGGTCTTCCATGAGAAAGCAAAACATGGTGAGATCACATCCCAAGCTGAATTGATAGAGAAGAGGGAATCCTTCCACAGCTGGAGGCTGATCTATACATGTAAATATGTGAAGTCACAGCTTCCATTAAAGTCTATCCATCACAAGTATTTTGGCATGTGATAACTCCTCTCAGTCCGAGTGATTCATAGAAATGACCCTGTTTTCAACAGCAAGGGAGAATTTGCAAGATCTTAGCTTGGCAACTGGCAACACCAAGAGTGTAGCAGAGAGATGGAAATAATGTACCAAGTAGGAAAAAATGTGGGGGAGGATGTGTGCACAAAACAGCTTGGGAGTTTAGGAAAATATCCAGCCTCCCACCGAGTTGCTATGGGGTAATTAATGTAATGGCTCATTCTCTCCAACTTTTCTTCCAACCTTTTCTTCCCCAGGGGCATGAGCTATCATCAAATAGCATTTTTATTTGGCTTAGTAGGTTAATAATGATAGATGGTTTAAAAGGCGCAGGTTTGGAACCCATCTCACCTCCCACTATTGCAAATTAATCAGACCACAGTTGGCCACAGTGTACGTGGCAAGGAACATAAGGCTTCTTTGGTGTCTTGGTGTCAGCTGGCACACCAGTACACAACACAACTTAGCAGAAACATTAACAGATAGTAAATGTACTAGGAGGTGATGACATGTAGTCATCAGCTTCTATTTTATATCCTCTTATTGTTTTGTGTGAGCTGACAGATCACCTGCCAGTCTGCTCCCTCCATGAGACTCTAGCTGGCAGACTGTTCGGTTTGAAGCACCACACATTAAGACTGGAAGATCTGTTGGAAGACAACCAAAGAAAAGCAAGAGGAATGATCAGAGCTCTAGAGAATGTGACCTGTGATGAAAGATTGAAAAGACTTGGTCTGTTTAAGCCCAGAGAAGAGAAGGCAAAGGAAAGACATGATAACAGTGCTCAGACATGTGGAAGGTAATTGCAAAAAGGAAGGGAATAAAATGTTTACTATACCTGTTGTCATAAGGACAATAACTCGTAGCTCTAAAGTGTAGCTGAGGAAGTTTTGATGAAACTGAAGGGAATGCACAGACATAGTAAAATCGCTGGATAATTTGTGTAAGGAAGGTGTAGACTTGCTGAGGTCGCAGGTTTCAGAGTGCAGGCAGGTCAGACTGCTGTCTGTAGACTGTAGATCGGGTGTTGCCAATCCAGCCTTGGGCAGGGGGCTGGCTAAACCATTTGTTAAGGAACATTTCAGACTACTTCTGTGATCTGTGATTAAAAAAAGAAGTCTTCTATCACTCCAAGTAAAGGGCACAGAAGAAACATACCCACCAGAAAAACCATACCCATCACGAGGTAATGTGGGCAAAAAATCCAGATACTAAAGTCTCAGGGATAGCAATAACCAGAATATCTTAATAAAATCAGATTTGGTAATGAAGCCTGTAACTTAACCATCAGATAAGACTTAAAAACACGTAAAGGGTTATTTGTGGGATGACCAGAAACTGGGGCTAAGGGGAAATTAATGTTCCACTCATTCATTTTGGAAATATTCTTGTTAGTAATTGCCCCATTTATAGTTAGAGAAAAACAGAACATTGAAATTCTTGGCAGCCAGACACTTCCCTAGTTGCAGATAAATATTGATATTGGCTTTAAGTCAGTTTACAAAAAGAAATGAAAAGAAAACAACAGCTCCAGTGATGCCTGTTGGGCTTTGAAGCATCGTTTGAGAAACTGTTTGGTGAGTGTCATTGTGCAGGCTATAGTTAGTAGCCTGGTTAGAGGAATTCACGGGAAATACCCTGCGGAGCCAGGCTGCTCCTGCTGTCAGTCCTCAGCCCCTTGCCCATCGCAGGCAGCAATAGCATTTGTACACACTCAGAACACAGGGCACCTTTTCTGACGAGCTCACCAGCCCTGCGCTCTGTGAGTGCCTCCACTTTCCAGGATTGACGCCTGTGCTTTGGTTGGGCATCTGGTGGGGACTGAGGGTAGAAATATGGGGGCAAACCCAGGGGAATGCCTCTCCAGACCTCTCAGAGGACTAGTAAGTGCTGTTGGTGGTGCACACCCGACTACCTGACTTGCAGGTAGATTACCTAACCTTCCAGCCACCAACACACGTATGATTTGTCCTGATCTCTTTGAGAGCACTAATACTTAGGATTTTCCATTAATTACCATTGAAAGGATAGGATGACTGCCCCATTAGCTCAGAAAGTCATTATGTGACCAGGAAACTATCTCAGACCTTCTGGCTAATCTCCTTAACTGCCCTTTTTTTATTATTATTTTTAGTGTCCTGACCAGATGTGTGGAGGAGAAGACACAGTTTGGAAAGACAGAGCAGGACAGCACCCAGGGGAGATGAGGGCAGTCAGCAGACAGGGGTTTCGCTTTCCTGCTCCACCGCAGGACCTCAGGCGAGTCACTTAGCCCCTGCCTCCACGCCCACTCTTTGGTCGCATAGCTATGGGACAGCTCCTCGTGGTGTGGGCAGCCTCGATCAGTGGAGATTGCTAGATTACCTACTCCAGCATTTCCTGTGGGCCAGGCCATTGCATTTCACCCAGTTATTTGGAACCAAATAATTTGTGTTTGTCTAAAATGTCTCTTCCAGAAAGGCTTTGTATGAAAACATCTATCAACACCTAACTTCTCACACAAATTTGTTCGGCTTCAGATCAGTCTGCTGCTTTTACTTTCCTGGAGAACTGAGGAGCTCAGCATAGCCCAGTATTTTATTTTTTTCCCCAGGAATGTACTTACATAACATATTTACTTCACCTCTCAATATTTTATTTTACCAAACATATCTAACTGATCTAAGTCCTTGTTCTGAAGCGTTTTCTCAGCCTTCATGTAACTTCTGTGCCTTCCTTTACAAGTTTTCACACTTCCTACAGTGCCAAAATTACACATTACAGAACAGTTTGCAGGAGATGTGATGGTCCAAGACATCAGCAAGGCAAACTTTGTGGGGAGAAAGCAGACCGTTTGTACTTTATTAGATCAACTGGTGGAGTTAGAAGGAAAAGGTTTCATGTACACACTTTTCTTTGATTTTCAAATTCCAGACCCGAGGAACTGAATCACCCTTTTAGTCCTACTCTTGCTCCACTTTGCACAACTGACAGTATTCGCTTCCTTTCTTTCACTGGGAGACACTGACAGATACACGGGCTGGTTTATCTCCCCTGCCTCTCACCCTCTGCCACTCACTGTTGATACAACCAAAGTCCAGGGCATGGTATCCTGAGTGATGTGTAAATCAATCATGACAACTAAATGATGGGAGAAAGGCTCTTTGAAAACTGTTTCTGCTTTTCAAAGAGAGAAAGTTTGTCTTGGCAGAAAAGTGAGATTGTGTGAAAGATTGTAAAATGTGTGCTGGAGATTTTTGACAACTGATTTTTGCCTGAAAGCTTATATGCCATTCTGCTATCCATAGCTGTCATGTCATGTGTTCCTTAAACTCTTCTAGAGCTCCCTGAAACACATGGTAATCTCTGGCTTGTCCAATATCCCCCGGTGTTATTCTCTGAACTTTACTTTTCTCTTTCTGATTCAACTCTTGGACTTCTACTCTAGTTGAGGCTAAAAACGGCTGTGCCCTGCGTGAGATAAGCTGCTGTGCAATGCGGAGCAAGTTGGGTTGAAATGACCGAACAAAAAATGAAGCAAACAGTGATGCTGGGTGCATGCATGGAAGGAGAGAGGGCATCCATCAGCCCTCTCTGCTTTTCTCCATGACCTTGTATTGCAGAATAGATACTTAGAGGGTATTTGCTTGAGAAGAATTTTCCCCATTTAAGAACCAGAGAAAGGAGCCAAGGAGTTCTCCCACTTGATTCATATGTTGGATCCTATTACAGTTTTTTTTAATTCAGCTATGGTCAGGAGGATATAACTGTTCTAACTGTGCCTTGTAGGTATTCATGGGCTTCACAGTACCACGTTCAAGCTAACAAACTGGCCCAAAACTGTGAGCCCTCAGGATTTGGCACGGAAACTCAGAGAACTGAGTGGCAGCTGAAACAGTAAGGAATCTCACAAGAATCATCCCAGAGGCATCCAGCACTTTGGCAAACATCAGAATGTGCAGGTTCTGGGGGAAATGTTTTTCTTAAAGAGAATGCAAAAAGCAACAGGG
This sequence comes from Syrrhaptes paradoxus, assembly GCA_013400615.1. Lineage (NCBI taxonomy): Eukaryota > Metazoa > Chordata > Aves > Pterocliformes > Pteroclidae > Syrrhaptes > Syrrhaptes paradoxus. The sequence continues at coordinate 30,870 of VZTO01017651.1, forward strand.
ACAGAAAAAAGGATGAGTTTGGGCTTTTGTTGGTTTTGTTCTGTTGTATACTCAATCTAGGGGTAAATACTTGATCTGCCTACACCAGTTGATTTATTCCTACTATGAAGATGAACTGGAAGATTTTTGTCTCTTTCCTAGGCTACCTTGCTATGTATCTTCTCTGACACTTGACATGCTGTGTGTAATTGCCACATCAATACATGTCTGCAAATCTGACTGCTCAGAACTTTGTCCCCAACAGTGGAAAACTACTGCAGCCTGAGAAGTATAGCTAATAGGATCCATCTGTTTTGGAGACACTTTTAATTCCTATGATTTACTCATTAATTTTCTCTTCTCTAATTACACACAATCGTCATCAGCAAGAACTGGAAAAAGAGAAACAAGAATGGAAAAAAGAGCCAGCTGTCAGCGAATGACTGCATTTTGTGTTGCAGTCACTAGCCGGCGTGATCCTTGCAGTCATTGCAACACATCCCGGTCCCCATCTTTTTCTCAGAGATGGACAGTAAAATGAGCAATATTTTTGGAGGGGAATAACAAAAGGGAGAATTCTGATAGATGAATGAATTGGGGCTGAAGAGATGGTCCAGAGATCCTATAAATGGGTTGGATGGACTGACTATTATTATCGTTAAGAGGCTCTGAATGAATGGACCAAGCACCATCAGTTCAGTCCCAGCCATAAAGCCATGCACTGAGACCTAGACAGGGGAGAGGCTGCTCATGAAAAAAAAATAATCAAAGTAATCCAGCAAAGAGGTGAGCCAGAGAGACAGAACAAGCCCCTGTGTTCCTCATTCAGGAGCATACACCCTCCTGCTTTCCACCGCGAGGCCACTCACCTGCAAACATGGCCCTATAGGGACTGCACATCTCAGAGATCTGTCTGGACACTCCAAGTGCTGGATGGCTTTTTGCTTAGAGAAACAATATCTATCCAGTCTCTAGGATCCTGAACATAATTTATCCTAATAGAGTCACTTGTGCCTGCACTGGCAGCTCCCCTCCTGGGGTTGCACACAGAGGATGGTCAGCAGATCCTGGCTGCATCTAGCAGAGAGAATCACAAGATTTTAAGAGAGTTTCTTCAGGGATTCAGCAAACAAGAAACATTCAAGTTCTGCCTGTGCTGCAAGAAGGACACAAACTGTCTCTAAATCTGAAAATACCTCTTCACCCACTGTGATCTACTAATGTGCACGTGCCATGCAGGATATCACTGCTGCCCATTACACCTCATGCACCTCTCTGACTTTTTTCCAGGCTGAGCTGCTTTGCCCCAGAAATGGTGAGCAAACATCCCCCATGGCAAGGTTTCCCCCCACACTCACTTTCTGCTCCTTTGAGCTCTGCATTTAGTTATTCCTTGGTGTCACTTTCCTTGGCTTCACTAGTGAGGAACCTCTGCAGCTCTCCAAAGGGCTGGGGTCACCCCCATCGCTGCCTCCCCAAGGGGCTCTTTGAAACCAGGAGTTTGAGAACAGCCAGACTGCCCAGACCAGAGCCTGCCGCTGCCTTTCGTGGAGTGGTGGCTGGTTCCCGAGGGCATCACTCCATTTGATAAAACCTTTACCAACACAGCACAGAACAAGACAGAGAGGGAAGAGAAAAACCAGAAGAAATCACTTCTTTGTTTTGTCATCATATAAGGGAATTATTCATACATTTACAATTATCTCTGGGCAGCTCTGATAACCTTTGTCTGATACTGATAATTAACACAGAACACTTTTCTCTCCAGATGAACGTGTGTAACACCCTCTTAGCAGCAACCGATTGAGAACTCACACAAAATACACTCATACAGACATCCACTTCAGTATTGTATTATGGCATTTCTCGTATATTCCTGTATTCTTCTAACATAGGTCAACCTTATGAACACAAATGTACTCATCTTCACTTTTCTAAGGGTGAAAAATTATGATCTCTTAATTTTGCCAATAGGAAACAGCGAAATGACCAATGCCAGGGCGCAGACACGGACACGCCGAGCAGTTGCTGTGTTGGCTGATTTGCAGCCCTCGGTGAAAGGTAACCCACAAAGGTTTCCTCAGATCACTCTCACGTTACACCATGCAGAGACCAGTCATCGTCCTGTAACTTGCTCTCTCGCAAAGAATGTAGGCACCTCATTTCCACGGAAATCAATCACAGCCAGGCACTGAAATACCATCTGAGCTTTTACTGAAGTCACCTAAAAAGTCTCCAGTTTAAACATAGATTTGAACAGACTCTTGCAAAGCACCATGTCCAGTGAAATATCTGCCTTTGCTAGCTCTGAAACTTTTACAATAGCATCTAGAAAAGAAAGGTAACAGTTGGAGGATGTTTGGGTGATTTTAGGTTACCAATAAAAACACGATAAATTCAGTGCAGAATATTAGCAAGTGTTTATGTGAGATAGCCATTAAAAGAGATCGCTAAAAAGAGGAAAACTAGAATTTTTTTATTTAAAA
>VZTO01017651.1:33613-68576 GCA_013400615.1 Syrrhaptes paradoxus
TCTATCCAGTCTCTAGGATCCCGAACATAATTTATCCTAATAAAGTCACTTGTGCCTGCACTGGCAGCTCCCCTCCTGGGGTTGCACACAGAGGATGGTCAGCAGATCCTGGCTGCATCTAGCAGAGAGAATCACAAGATTTTAAGAGAGTTTCTTCAGGGATTCAGCAAACAAGAAACATTCAAGTTCTGCCTGTGCTGCAAGAAGGACACAAACTGTCTCTAAATCTGAAAATACCTCTTCACCCACTGTGATCTACTAATGTGCACGTGCCATGCAGGATATCACTGCTGCCCATTACACCTCATGCACCTCTCTGACTTTTTTCCAGGCTGAGCTGCTTTGCCCCAGAAATGGTGAGCAAACATCCCCCATGGCAAGGTTTCCCCCCACACTCACTTTCTGCTCCTTTGAGCTCTGCATTTAGTTATTCCTTGGTGTCACTTTCCTTGGCTTCACTAGTGAGGAACCTCTGCAGCTCCCCAAAGGGCTGGGGTCACCCCCATTGCTGCCTCCCCAAGGGGCTCTTTGAAACCAGGAGTTTGAGAACAGCCAAACTGCCCAGACCAGAGCCCGCCACTGCCTTTCCTGTAGTGGTGGCTGGTTCCCGAGGGCATCACTCCATTTGATAAAACCTTTACCAACACAGCACAGAACAAGATGGAGAGAGAACGACCAGAAAAAATCCCTTCTTTGTTTTGTCATCATATAAGGGAATTATTCATACATTTACAATTATCTCTGGGCAGCTCTGATAACCTTTGTCTGATACTGATAATTAACACAGAACACTTTTCTCTCCAGATGAACGTGTGTAACACCCTCTTAGCAGCAACCGATTGAGAACTCACACAAAATACACTCATACAGACATCCACTTCAGTATTGTATTATGGCATTTCTCGTATATTCCTGTATTCTTCTAACATAGGTCAACCTTATGAACACAAATGTACTCATCTTCACTTCTCTGAGGGTGAAAAATTATGATCTCTTCATTTTGCCAATAGGAAACAGCGAAATGACCAATGCCAGGGCGCAGACACGGACACGCCGAGCAGTTGCTGTGTTGGCTGATTTGCAGCCCTCGGTGAAAGGTAACCCACAAAGGTTTCCTCAGATCACTCTCACGTTACACCATGCAGAGACCAGTCATCGTCCTGTAACTTGCTCTCTCGCAAAGAATGTAGGCACCTCATTTCCACAGAAATAAATCACAGCCAGGCACTGAAATACCGTCTGAGCATTTACTGAAGTCACCTAAAAAGTCTCCAGTTAAACCTAGATTTGAACAGACTCTTGCAAAGCACCATGACCAGTGAAATATCTGCCTTTGCTAGCTCTGAAACTTTTACAATAGCATCTAGAAAAGAAAGGTAACAGTTGGAGGATGTTTGGGTGATTTTAGGTTACCAATAAAAACACGATAAATTCAGTGCAGAATATTAGCAAGTGTTTATGTGAGATAGCCATTAAAAGAGATCGCTAAAAAGAGGAAAACTAGAATTTTTTTATTTAAAACTGTTTTCTAGCTTTATTTTGGTTTACTTTGCAAATGTTCTTTTTCAGTGTTTAATTATTAATTTTCTTATTTCCAGTTTTTAAAAATTCCATCAGCAGCAAAGCCAAGTTGGACCACACAGATTGCATTTCTGCAGGCTTCATATAAACCGCTCTGCCTCCAGTTCTGACATCCAAAAAGCTGACGAATTCCTCTCATATCCCTAGTCTTGACTTTTAATAACCTGACCATGATGCAGGTGTGAAGGTGTTTGATGTAACCGGGTCTACGAGGCCATGATTAGTAAGCCAGGCAATACTGTAGGACTCAGGTCTAGGTGTCAATCCTGGCAAAGCTCCAACTCTGTGATGTGACCAAGTCTCAGCCCTGCTCAGCCCTTCCTGCACTTCAGTTTCCATGTCAAGAAACCCAAGCCTGTAGGCTAGGAATGCTCTAGACAGGCCCCCGAGGAGGACAAAAAATGTGGTTTATTGCAGGGCACTGAACAGATGCGGCTGTACAGTGACATAATCCGGGGATGAGTGACATTAACACTGCTTCCTTGGGTCTGCATTTCAACACTTCCTCTTCCATCTGAAACTGGGAATAAAGGCAGTGCATTAGCACCGGGAAACCCAAGGGAGAGGCGAGGGTAGGCTGTCTAGACACAAATTAGCACGTGCTCATGGCTCTACCTCAGTGCCACGGGCTTGTATGGACATTCCCACTGTTGCAGAAAAAACAGGTCAAGGAAGAGAGCCCAAGTCAGATGCTGATCTCACTCGTGCCATTTCTCACCCAAACCAGCTGGGATCTCTGTGTGGGTCCTGGTTTGGTGCATAGCAGGAATTTGAGCTCTGGAATCATCGGTGGCTCTGATGCACCACTGACAGCCGTTGCCAGTGAGGAGTTCTTGCTTGGTACCCCCTTCCTGCATAATCACTTCATTGCTATGGTAGAAAAAGCCAAACCTTTCCCACCTTCCTTTGCTGATACCACTAGTTCAGGGTTCTCATCATTTTCTAAAACAGGAACTGAAAACATTTTGGCTCAATCTACTTCTGTGGCCAATGTGTTTTCAATCCTGTGTGAGAGGGAAGAGACTTATTTTTGACGAATCTTGTTAATAATGAGTCATTTTCTAGCACAGACAGCCTCCTGGGGTTTAACCTATAGCTTTTTTCTATTTCACCCCACTTAGTTCTTCCCACATGCAAAGTCATTTGGCTCTGTAGAGGCCCTGTCATGGTTATTTATGAATTCTGGACCTGTATTTGTTGCCCATCTCTCTCCCAGTGCAGCTCGGTTCTGCATGGGAGCGTCTCCAGGCAGAAAACAGAACACTTCAAAGAAAAAACACCGTTATCCTAATGCTCCTCCTACTGTGTGAGCTCCCTAGGTGGACTGTGTAAAGCCTGCACTGTTCTTGGCAAAGTCCCAGATCAGTAGGACATTCATTCTCCTGTTTCAAGCACACCTCAGGTCTTAAAGCTGTCTTATTTCAACTTGTGTGTCAGGACAAAGGCGGTGTTAGACACTCTGGGTGGGTACAGTGCCTAAAACAACAGAGCTGCAATTTCTGATGGGATTTAGCTGTTACTACACCATAAATAACAATTAGCAATTATAACAGAGACATTTATAGAAATATATATGCAGATATATAGACTTTGCTTCCTCTAACATTATTTATTCACTATGATCAGGCAGTGAACTCGGCAATGAAAAGCACAATTAGATATGCCCTGTATGCTGCCAAGAATATCAGTGTAACGAGTTTCTTTGTGTACATGGGCTATTTCACTGCTCTTTCTTACTGAATTAAATGACTTGACTGATAGTTTTTCATCAGTTCTTACAGGCAAGGCTAGTGCTTTTGCTCTCTAAGTAGCACTTGGATTTTAAGAGTTGGAAGACTCCAATCATGTTTCTGACATTAGGTATTAGATGCTCATCTCTGCTTAGCCGCCTGTGGGTTTAAGCAACATAATTTCTTTAGTTTTCTAATTAAATATCTCTGTCTGCTGCAATCTGAACTATGACTGCAAACAGTTCTCTCTTCTACAGAAGATACAGAACAGCACCATACCCATAAATGCTGCAGACAAGCTGAGAACTGAAGAGCAGCCAACACTCACCTAGAGTATATACTGGGATTCCTGTTTTTTTTTGTTATGTGACAGGATGAACACGGTCCCCATGAAGCTGGGAGGGGAGTATGTTGCACTGGAGAGAGCTCGTGGTTGAGAAATAGCTGCATCTTTGAGCAAGCTCTCCCCTGCTGTCTAGTTTTCGAAGACTGCAGTGAAAATGAATGCAGGTCAGTGTGTCAGTTGCTTGAATGTCTTTGTTTAACCAGTTATGGGGATGTCCATAAGCAGCTACTTTGCCTGTCAGACTTTCTGTATTAAAAATGTAAAAGAACTTGCCTTCCACACTAGTGGTGGCATAGATGCAACTGCGAAGATGATTTATTTCCTCACTTCACAGTGCCCTGCAACAACAGGAGACATCGTACAGTGCGACTGCCTCTCACGCTTGGGAACCATGAGACCTAAGGACATTAGTACTGTACATCCTCATTTTAGAGATGAGTTTTCTTTTGAAATTTTGCTATAATCCTACAGCTTCAGGAGAAGATACATAGCCTATCCTACAGATCCCTGTGCTCAGATTTCTCCTAGGCTGCTTTTAGGGTGTCCTTTGTATAGGCACTGAACTCACTCCTGCATCATGTTGAGTGCCTCCTCGGAGGTGCTGATAGCTCCCTCCTTTTGCTGTCTGCAATGGGAGGAAAACGGTGCAACCGAATGTTTATGGTGCCGTAAAAGCCAACAACAGTAACGAGGTGGTGACAGGAGCAATGCAATATCTGCACAGCGCCCAGGCTGAGCCTCTGTTCCACTCATCCAGCATCACTGCCCCTCTGACATGGCACTATCCCAGCTCTTGGGAAGGAAATCCTCGACAATCGTTTTATTAATAAGGAACCAAGTACCAGCTTAGAGACGAAGGTGCTAATTGTAGCACATCAGCAGCCAGAAGAAACAATTCCTCTAGGATCACACACATGAATCTCCTGTGGCTGCTGGTCAGAGTGAGAGGCATTGCCTTAGTGGTGCTGACAGCTGCTAATGAGACAGCAAAACACTCTGCAAGCATGACCAGTAATGCTGCCAGCCAGGAAACTGGGGATTCACATCTCTGGCAGGTCTCCGTCTCCAACATTTGCTTGTTGGGTAAGGATGAGGGGATATACTGGAGTCCCTTGCAGGCAGGAAAAGGGGTAAAATGGATTTCCATGCATGGGCTGCTGCACTGGTGAAGGGAAGGCCTGGTTAAGCAGCACAGCTCTGAATGGGTCATAATTTCAGATGCAAAGCAACTCCATGGTGCTATCTTGAGGTCTATTGACACTGCTGTTGCAGATAAAAGGTGAGGAGTAGCCATCGTTATTTTTATGATCAGGTTGTTGGAACAGAGATATGCCTCAGCTGGGTGTCTCAGAGGGAATATTTTCAGAGAAGGAGCTCTGCCTACTTGTGTTCACATCCTGCCCTTGCCAACTGGCATCTGAACATCACAGAGGTGGTGGCTGGAAAGGATTTCTTGAGGTTTCCAGTCCAATCACCCATTCGACTGTTGGACTATTATCTGTAGTAGGTCAAGGCAGCAAGTCCCCAGAGATAGCGATGGCACAGCCTCTCTGGGGACCTGCTTGGTGCTGCACTGTCTTCCTGAAGAAGATGTTTCCCCCAGCGGACAATATAAATATCCTACAGCACAACTCGTGTCTATAGCACACTAACAAAGAAGTAACCAAAGAAAGCAGATTTAGTCACCCAGCTGTGTGTATGTATTTACTGGAAAGGACCACAGACCCCATTCCCAGGTACTCATCCCTGCACCTCTGGTATTTCCTCATCCACACCAATCCTTAGAAAGTTAAATCAGAGACTTAACCCTGCATTTGTGCCTTGGAGAACAACAGTTTCCCATTCCATCCAAATTTCATTAACCTTTCTAGGGACAAATACTTCCTTTCCTCCCCATCCTGGGCTCTGCTATTGTTTCTTAAACTCATGACGATGTTTGAGACTGCGTCAGTGCTTTTCCAAGCTCTACCGGCAAAACTGAAACCGTGCCTAATCTCTTCCTTTGCAAAACTTCCAGTTAGGGATCTTCTGTCACAAGGAGCCAGTATTAAGTGAGGAAAAAGCCCAGACTGCCATGCCAGGTGCCAGGGAGTATTATAGATGCAACAATAGTTCAGCCACAGTGTGCACAAACACAGCTACACGTCTGGCTGGAATCAAGTTGCATTCCTTCCCTAAGCTGGCAGTTTACCTCCGTCTCCTTCAGCAAGACCCCGACTGACCTCAATACACAACGAGCCCCCATCCCATCTCCCTTTTCAGCTCTATCCGTTTATTATTTTGAGACACAAACAGACTGTCTTGTGAATTAGAGGCTCCAGAAAGAAGAGAAACTTGCTGCATCAGTTAAATTCCTGCACTTTTCCTAAGTTGTAGCTGGGCAAACATCCACGGAGTCTAGTAGCTAGACAGCAAAAAGAAACAGGGAAGGAAAAAAGTTTAAAAAAAAAGACAGAAAAGTTATGAATTACAATTATGAAATGGAGAATGAAGGGTAAACTCTGGGGAAGTGGGAAAGGGAACAGGTATGGAGAGGGAAGATGAGGGGACAGGGAGAAACTTTTAGAAAAGTGGCACAAAGTCTCTGCCTGGAGAGTTACCAGAGATTTAGATTTCACTATTAAAAAAAGGGAATCAATGGCTGGCCCCGAGCCTCACACTGGCAGCCTCTGCTATTCTGATCTCAGGATCAGCATCTGTCAGCAATTTTCAAGAGGAACCATTAGAAATCACAACGTTTAACAGTTTGTCTTGGCCCCCTGGAATTTTACCACCCCCATCAGCTACTGAAAAAAAAAAGCAGGGGGTTGGAAGGAGGAGAGGGGAGGAGAGTGGAAGAGAAGAAGGAAGGGAAAACAAAATTGTACTTGTAAGATTTACTGTCTGCCTCCCCCTTTTCCCCTGCTTATATGCCACATCCGCAAAGGTAATATATAGATGGTGGTTTTGGCCTCATTCCTACATGCTCTAACGACACGGATGCTGGTAGAGAGGAGAGCCCTGGGCTGGCTGGAAATTCCCTGTGAGCGGGCTCCAGGCGTCTCTGCTGGGGAGCCTTCCCGGAAGCAGAACAGACTCGGAGATTTACAGCATTTTGCAAAGCAAATTATTCCTGACACGCTTGACACAAGAGTGACTTCTGGGCATCTCACATACAAATCCAACAGAAAGAGAGATGTAGCATTTCCCAGAAGTGGTTCAGTCACTTGGCTACCACCAGATGATTTATTCCATCTGGTCTTTCATCCAGATCTCTAAATAGTGAGCCACAAAAGGCAGTATGGGGAGTGGGGAAAGGGAAGAGCAGTTTCTCAGAGCATTTTGGCAAGCTTGGCCATGTGCAATGCTTGGTGGTCAGCTCTGGAGGGGACAGTCACCAAAAAAAAAAGGATTTTAAATAAAACGTTCAAAGGGCTGGTTCTGCTTGGCACCAATAAAACTGGTGAAAAGAAACTGAATGAAGGAAAACAAATCATTTCAGTGAGGTCTGAACGCATTTCCTACCGTGCCAGTAGCACAAATTGAAACCACGGTGCTGCAGGACAGACTTACGTGGCAACTAAAGGATGGGCTGTCACCGTGGTAAGGAACACTGTGCCGAGTGACTTGGGAGGACCAGAATCTGGTGTCTGGTCCATTTTTCTCTAAGTGCTGCCTGAATCCATCCCCAAAGCACCAGGGATTTAAAAGCACACTGAAGACTGAATGGGATTTTGGGTCCAGATCTGAACTTTGGTGCTGCCTCAGCTTCTACATGAGCTCAATAAAAGTTGTATGCTTCCAAGGAGATGACAGTTGTTTGTGTCCATCGGGTTTATGCAGTATGAATCAGGTGTATAGTGTAGCTAGGAAGCATCTCCCTTCAGCACCTTCTGCTCACCCTTTCTCTGCACTGCTGGAGCCAGCAATACCTAGAGACAGGCTGTGCAGAGGACACAGCAGTAATCCCGGCCTCATTCATACCCTGAGACTCCCATTTTATCCGGCCTACAACCAGAGTTAGAGTGAAAAAATAAAAATCCACCCTGCCTCCAAGTCAGATTATTAGGGAGGGAATACTGGGGGTATTTTACTTTCTTCAGTGACATGGGACAAAGCCAAGCCTTGGGGCTACCCGGAGGTTTTATCTGACAAATCCCCTGAGGCACTAGGGCCCTTGACTCCCTTGTGCTCCCTCCTGTGCCATGGTCTGGTTATGACCATTGGTCTTGAACTACATGATTTCTATTTCACGGCTTTGGGAGATAATTAGTGGTTTACATTGACACAAAGACCGGTCCTGTGCCTTGCAGGCTGTGGAGAGAACAGCTTGTAAGAGTTAAGCTGAGCATAACAGTTGGACTCCACGACCTTAAAGGTCCTTTCCAACCTAAATGGTTCTATATACAAAATTAGCTGTGAGCAATGGAGGAGAATCTGGATTTTGACTTACCATCCCCAGAGCCCAGGGAACTGTACCTTAAACTCTTGTTCCAGTCTAGCAGTGAAATACATTTGCTCACAGACCCCCTGACTTTTCAGTGATATTTTGCTGGAAAATGGCAAGAGTCAAATACAGAGATTTGAAAAGTTATTCCTGGGTAGAAGACCACATTATCAGTGTAACAAATTGATTTACTTTTACTGCATAGAGTCCTACTGCAGGCTTCAGACCAGCCCCAGGACCTCTGCCTAGTGTCTCTCCTGACCTCAGAAGAAGGGAACATCTTTATCAGCTAAATGGGCAAATCAAGCAAGTCATGAAAGACAGACTCAGGGGAGAGATGCCTTTCAGCCTGTGCTTAGTTTACAGGGACTTAAAACCCTTCCAAACAGAAATGCCAAATGAGTTTTCAAACCTTCCAAACAGAGAAGAACTAAATGAGTTTTTCAGATCCCCTGGACACTTGAATCTTGTGCAAACACACTGTGATTTGCAACATTTCATATCCTGAATTCCAGCAACACCATATAACAAAATGCAGTTTCTATAATATTTTTCACACCAGGGACAGGGTGACAGACAAGTGACATGGGCTGATAAGTTTAATAAGACTAGTATTAAACAGTCAGTGTGGTCTCGGCTGTCAGATCTTGATTTCTGTACACATGACATTTGGAGTCTAGGGGAGTTTTAGAAAAATATCTATGGTGAGCTAAACTGAGCTTGGCCACCTTTAACCTTGGACTAGATAACCACACAGAGAAGAGTGGAAGCTGTAGGTACCAGCCTGGTTTAGATTATTGAATAGATAGCCCCCTATTTTGTACATTTGATTCATAATTGAAAGATTCCACTAAGTTTTATTACTTGGTTCTTTCTATATTTTCATAGTCAATTAGCTAAACAAATTGTCTTTTAATAAATTTTTGGGTTTTTTTTGCTGAAAGAAAAAATGTTTCCTGGTTAACATGACATGATTCAAGATTTTAGAAAGGAACAGAGGAATTTTAGCATCTGTTGTCACATTGCGTTGACAGGGACAGACCTCAGTTAAGCATCTTCTTAAAAGTGTCTCTTCCTGCATTATATCAAGTCTCGGTGCTTTTGCTGAAAGTTAAAAATGTGCACACATGCTAACCACAGACTTGTAGTCCAAAGGTGTGGAGCTGTCAATAGAGTAAGTAGTACATACTAGATTAGCTGCAAAGGAGATAGATCATGGAAAAGAAAAAAGACTGTGGCAGCTTGGCTAGTATCTAGGAACACTTTAGATCCAAGTGTATTTGGACGTTTACCGGGGAAGCTATCTAGTACAAAATATTCTCAAAATCAGAGCCAGCAACTTTAAATTAATTTGATGTTTTTTCCATGTTTAATTTGCCATTAACTGCCTCACTTGATTGATGATGCCCCTCCAGTTCTCTTCTGGGTATCTAACATCCCAGGTTCTTCTCACTGCTGCAGTTAGAATAGTTTAAGTTATCTTTGAGAACCAATCAGCCTGTTTGGACACATGGAAAATCCAAGAATTTAAAAGTAAATAATTTTTTAAAAAATATCTTGATTTTTACAGAATAATTTTGTCTTCTCAAAAATATTTGAAAACGTTTGCAAAGGATTTATATAAACAGAGAGCTCGTTTTTCTAGATGAAGTCCCTGTACCTGCCACAGTCTGTTCCCTGACTGCCCTTGAACCAGACCCTCAACCACCATGAACCAGTTTGCATTAAGGAAGTCCAGTAAAGCAACACTGCTTTACACCAGGCAAAGACTTAGTCCTTCACGTCCNCTTAAAAGTAAATAATAATTTTTTTAAAAATATCTTTATTTTTCCAGAATTATTTTGTCTTCTCAAAAATATTTGAAAACGTTTGCAAAGGATTTATATAAACAGAGAGCTCGTTTTTCTAGATGAAGTCCCTGTACCTGCCACAGTCTGTTCCCTGACTGCCCTTGAACCAGACCCTCAACCACCATGAACCAGTTTGCATTAAGGAAGTCCAGTAAAGCAACACTGCTTTACACCAGGCAAAGACTTAGTCCTTCACGTCCTTCCTGTACAAACTTCCTGTTTGTTCAAATTGTTTATACATCAAAATTCCTGCCTTCTCTGTCAGAAGTATGCAATACCTGAAGCGTTTACAGTTTCTTGCCATGCATAAACTCCGCTCTCCCTTTGGAGCTGTAAATGTTTGATACCTTCCAGCAACTCATCCCAGTAATCAACTCAGAAGAGAACATTTCTGGATAATGCTGTCATCTTTCCTAAAGCCAAACAAGTAATTCAGAGCAACAGATAAATTAATTCACTTTGGAAGTTTAAGTATGTCTTGATTTCAACACAGCAACACGTACCAGTGTGAGCCCAGGGATTAAGTGACTACATCCAGCATTCCTTGCTGGGAATAACTAAGTGATTTCTTTGGAATTTCTTTAAATTTCTGTCCTCAGAACCGCTTACTGAAAATTTTGTTATGAAGTAGACCTTTCTCTAGTTCTCTAAGTTTGAAACAGAGACCTTAAAGAACAGAAACAAACTTCAACCACAAGTCAGCAGATGGAAGATGTATTTTCTCATATGTGCCGAGTCACTGAGAGGAGTCCAGGAAAAGCAGGTGTATCTCTTTTTATGAGCATTCAAGTAAATTATAACCATGCTCTGGAACAAAAAGAGTGCTCCACATGGCTGCAACTGATGCCTGCAGAGTGTCATGAGCTGAGGTTTTGACCTTCCTGTATCACTAAGACCTAATATTTAGCTGAGCTTACGGAAATGAAGCTCCGTCACTGGAAATCAGAGATGTTGGTTAAGTCTGATGTGATGTTTCTATTCTATTTAAACTTCTGTGAATTCCTGGCTGTATAAGGTAATCTGTTTGCTCATTCCTTCAAATCGTGTGTATTTCTAAAGTTTTCAAAGAGCATATTCTACTCCATAAGTGAATTGACATGGGAAGAGCCTCTCTCTTGGGTAGAGGAGGATCTTGGGTAGAGGAGACATGAAAGAGCAGGACAGGCACTAGCACCATTGGGACTGCTGGGTAAGGAGGCAGGAACTTGTCTTCACCCACAAGATGCGTGCAGCAGTGGCAGTTTGGCACATTTCAGTCCTGCTTCAACACTGTGTTGTAGCCATCTGGGAGAGCAAAGGCAAAGCGAGTTCAAGCTGTGAGTACTCTTTTCTGCAACTCATCTGTTGGTGAATGGTGCTAATACCACCAGTGGGCTTTGGGGAGAGATTTTGGCATACATCCACCAAGAACTAGCTCAGAAAGGATGGCCCCACATGACTGAAAACAGCTGGAGTGCTAACCACTATCTGCTCCTCAGGGCTGGCTCCAGCAGCTGGTCACCAAAACAGACCCTTTAAATCCTGCCTGATCCAGCTCAGTGCAGAGACAGATGTGAGCGGTGGCTCACGTGGTCCAAAGCGCAGCAGGAGCATCCATGGGCCACTGCAAAACTTCAGCTGTAGGGTAACATGCTGGGGATACATCATTGGATGCAAATGAGAAGTGTTATGAGACAAAAAAAGAAAAAAAGAAAAACAACAAAAACCCCCAACCTGTACTGTACTACAAACACAACATTCCCAGCATTCAAAAGTTTTGCAGGTGGTTTGTAATAATTCTGACAAGAAGTAAGCAGGGTGAGATATCAAGAATGGTCAGTGGTCGAGACCCTATGCTGAATGGTGAGGATTCTTGCATGCTTTCATTTATGATCCAGAAACAGAAATGAAAACTCACTGCTGACCATAATTTCCAGGCAGTGAATCTTGTGAAAGTGCCATAGCACCGCAGAGCAAGGTATGTCCCATGGGAAGCCAGCCGTATTCAAGAGAAGGGTTTTGATACGGACACCTCATCCAAGGCAGAGCTTGGCGTAGTAGAACATCAACCTGCCAGACTGTGGTGACAGACAAAGGCTGCAGAGACCATAAAGAAGCCTCTAGGTCACCATGTGACCTTTAAGAAAATTTCGGAAGATTTTTTGAATCAGGAATATGGAAACACTCTTATCTGTACAGACATATATTCGTTGTGTGGTTAAGATAGGTGAGCAGCACCGAGGTTAATTAAACTTGGGTAAAAAGAGTTACCCTGGCAAGCAGCTTGTGCATTCCCACTGATGAGCTGCTGGGATAACTGGAGGCATTTCCTGGAGGTCTCCACCCTGCAGCCAGCTGGTGCTCCTGGATTCCTTCCATGCAGGCCTTGATGCTGCTGTGCACATACAACTAAATACCATAGTTACGCTAAAGTCTCACTGAACAGCGGCCAGTCACAGCATTTCATCAGGTGACATTTGGAAAATATGCCTTTTAGATCCCGTGGCTTTGCCATGCCCTGTGCTCATTTCTCTCGTATGGATGCAACTGCGAGCGTGTTGAATCACCAAATGACATCTCTAAAATGATTTTATAATTTGCCTAGAACATCACGTAAGAGGAAAGAAAGCATCACGGCAGTCTGAATCCCAGCTTAAGTTATTCCTTTTTCCTGGAAATTATGGGTCGGATTCTGTCTCCGGGACTGATGTAAAATTGTGCATTTCATGGCAGTGACTATCCTGCTCTTCACAAAAACACAATGTGGTCCTCCACAGAGTAGAGACTTGCAATGTGCATGGAAGCATGAGCAGAGCCAGCTAGGGGGTGAGGGCAGTGCAGGAAAGCAGCATCTCTGTCCTCATGGGACCAGTCGCATGCTCAGCAGCACAGTCTGCACCACACAGTTCTCCTGGTCCTGCCCTGCAGCATACGAGGGTCTCATCCTGTGGTCTCTCGTCACTAAGCTCTCTTAACAACTACCAGCTGAAAAAGCTATTTTGCACAAAGACTTTTAAAAACTCATCTCCTTTTGCCTCCTTCCCTGCAAACCCCATGAAACTGCCTGTCCCCTCATCTCTATGAAAGTAAGCTGTTGCAGAAATAGAAACTCTGCGTCATAAACCCAGCTGATGTCAATTAATGCAGACCCACCGACTTTTATGGAGCTGCACTAACTTACAGCAGCTGAGGGTACAAAGCTATGGACATTCAGCAAATTACATCCATGTTTAACAGAGTATCTGGCCTTAAACCTAAAGGTAGTCCAAAGAGATTGTGAAAGGTCTATTGAGAAGGCAAGTGTGGGTGATACTACAATGCAATTATCCCCACCGAACAGGAGTCTCCTGCATGAGGAGCAGGGGCCAAGAATTCCTTGGCTTATGGGAGACTCTATGGAAAATTTTCTTTTCCTACTCCATTGCGGTTAGCAGAAGTATGCTTGTTAGATCTGAAGTAACCTGAGGTTTGAAAAATGCTGAAATTCGCAATTTTGTGCATCTGCTGTGAGATCACCAGAAACTGTTGATTCTCAGCTAATGAGGATGTCTCCTGTCTGCTCCTGTAGGAGAGCCTCCCTGGGAATATCCAGAAAGGAGAAGGAAGGGAAAAGGCAGCCCTGCAGCTGTGGTTTGTGAGCTTCCCCTGACACAACAGTGGTGTCACCCAGCAGTCAATCTGTTTCGTGTTATCAGCTTTCACTGCTACATAATGGTGGTACAAAAAGCAGACTAATAATAAAAAAAAAAGGGAGAGATACAACATCCATAAAAAGCAACCATTAGAAATCCTTCAGCAGTGGGCAGTGTGACTACACATTGCAATCTGCAGGAGGAAAACAGGGTCGTGTCTTAACTTGTCTTGGTCAGCAAAAAGCACAATTCCAGAGTAGCTGTGAAATCACATGCACCAAGTGGTTAAAAGGGAAATTCAAATTTTAAGAGGAATGTTCTTTGAATTTTCTGAAATGTGAGAACATTTCTAACCGAAGTATTTTATTTCAGTTTCAAGACTATTTTGTTCAAACCTAACCTAATCACTATACTCTTCACTTTCTGAACCAAAACAAAAACCCAAGCATGCTCTAGTCACCTTTAATATCAGTTCTGAGGATAAACAGCACTGATTATTGATGCACAAACCATGATCAAAAATGAATAAGTCTCTCCTCTTGTTGGGAAAATAACCAAAAAGAGGCTGGAGGGGACGTGCTTAAGCTCTTTTCCTAGTATGACTTTTGAGCCCTTCATTTCTCTATAGTCACCCCCTGCCCAACATCCATCCAAGCCTTCACTATGTTTTGGACGCCACAGTATAGACATGAATAGTCAGATTCCTGTTATTTAAATGGAGGGTTATGATTTCTCTGTTGTGGTCACGGAGATAAGCATCTCTAAGCAAACATTTTCAGCTCTAGCTTCAGACTTGGGTCTGAATTGAATGAACCAGCAGTGCAGAGAGGTCCTGGCCAAAGTCAACCAAGACAAGAGGGAGGGAAGGAATGTAAAAGAGTCTGGAAAAGTTTAGTTGGATGGAGCTTAGAGTCCAGAAAGGGCTGGGGATGCAAAGACTGGGACGGTTTTTACATCAGAGAGATAACAGTTAAAGCTTCGATTTTATCCTTTAAATCCTTTTTGCTCATTTCATGACAAACATTAGTACTAAACAAGTCTAAGCAAACAACCTTATTTTGAAGCTGCTCTAAAGACTATGTCCCACACAAGTTCCCAGACTTTGGGTTGCTCTAAGGACTGCCCACCATGCTTTGAGCCACAGCAGCCCTGAGAAAGAAGAGGGACTCTGCCTTGTCAGCATACCCTCGCTTCTGAGATGTTGCCAGCACCTACACACAGCATTTCTTGGAAGCTGAGAGTGCCACAGCACAACTGCACGTACCCAAGACTGTCATTAAAGAAATCCACCAGCACCCTGCTGGCAGCTAAGAACACAAACCAAAAATCACAGGCTTTGATTTGAATCAGAGTGTTTTGATGAAACATGAAAACCAAGCGATTTCTGCGGAGCTAGAAGCTAAAGATAGATCTGACCAAACTGACAAAATCAGCAGCACAGTGGGTTAAGACAGACTGAGTGTGGGGAGAAGGGTGTAATGATGGGGAAACCTCCTTCCAAAGAGACAGCATGGGAAATGGGACAAGAGAGTAGTTGTATGGGAACTCTCAGTCACTTCATACCTACCACTCTCAGAAGTCCCATACTCCATGAGCCTCTAAGAAAAGGTTTCTGTAAAATGCTTTACCCTTTGGCGCTAAAGGATCTCATAACACCACCGGCTCCAGACGAGCTGGCTTCAGAGAGTCGCAGACCTTGTGAAAGGGAGTTTCAACAGCAACTCCTTCCCAAGGAAGAAGTGGAAGAGGGCAGTGGAAAAAGTTGCCTATAGAAGCACTAAAATAGACTAAAATAGTAACAGTCTTTACTGTAAGAGAGGATGGAAAGGAAAATCTACAAGTCAATGAGAGAATTCACACGTATAAATAGGAAAAGGCAGCTGTTAATGAGTCATTGCTCGCTCAGAGAAATAAGTAATTTGCCTTTTCTTTGAGTCACGGGCACATCCTGCAGCAGCAGCAGCGACCCCTTGACATGAACCATTTTTAACAATTCATTACTCATATACTCTTCCAGCTGTTTAAAAGCTCTGTGAAGGATTGAAAACCATGACATCATCTCTTGTCCATGCTATTCCTTACCTGAAACGCACACTGGCTGCTGGGGGGATTAGCCCTCGCATACAGGCAGGAAGACTCAGAGCCTGTAAGAGGGCAGGTGTTGGGCTCACAAGCAGACAAGGATTCCCCTGCTTGCAGCCTTTGGTGGGTGCTCAGGGACTGTAGCTCTTTATGCTCAATACAGACCCTACAACATTCAATCATTAGCAAAAAAATTGCCTAGGCTAGAAAAACATCAAAAAAACATAAAGTTTTGAAGCTCTACCATAAAATACCAGCTCCTCACTTCAAGTCCATTGCAGTAGTTCTCAATAAAGCTGTGAGAAAAATGGTTCTCAGTGGCATGCAAACATCTATCCAAACATGCTCTGGGGTGCAGATGTGGAGCTAAAGGACTGACATAACGAGGGAAGAGAGAAGCACTGGGAGATAACATGAAACTTCACAAAGTGCTTACCAACTTCCAGGCATGGTGGTCTGGCCTGACAGTTTGGTGCTAAATCCTTAATCTATCGACTGAAGTTTTGCATCTCTAGAATGTTTTTTGTGACGTTTTTATTTGCAGGAGTGTTTCAGGCTGAAGGATAAGTTACGTATAGCATGTGGAGCATAGAACACACTGTATATAGCACTGGATAAACAGGCATTTAAAGAATGCAGCAAGGAGAAGTAACTTATGGAAATAATATACTAATTTTAGATTACATATTTCCAGGCCAGCTTCCATCAGCTCCACTCCCTTATTTCTTGGTCTGGTTATCACAGGTTACCTCAAGATTCCTCCATCTGCCAGATTTCTGCGTGAATGTTCCCTCAATGGCTTACTGCAAAGGACAGTCAGTCCTTGGGCATCTTTGGACTACAACCGTGGATTTAACCTCAAACCAATGTAATTTTTCATTCAGTGCTTTTTTCCTACCCTACAATCATGCTTAGCTTCTTTCCCAGGACCATGATGGAGTGATGTCAGAGAGAGGAGCAATTTCTGATTCACAAGGACAGGCGGCGACAGTGGAATGTACTAGTTTGCATAGTGCCATCATCCCAGATGCAGGAAAGAGGCACTAAAAATTAAGGCAGAACTGGGATGAAAACCTGAATGCAGATCCCCAGTTTAGGACCATCTCCATCCTTGAAGTCACTCCAACATTTGTGAGAAATGAGCAGTGGGTGTCACAGGGAATTAGGATAGGAGAGAGAACTGTTCAGTTATTGATTTCAAGAGTAAATATCTATGAGAGAGAGACAAAATGTTTGGTTGCTAGTAGTGAGCTGGACATGTGCTTTGGAAAGGAGAGGGCTTCAGTCTCAAGGCTTGCTGAAGTGAGACATTTCTGGCATGAATTGACCAATGTTGCTTTGTACAGTGAAGCAGTAACGGCTCCTTTCAATCACACAGTGGGGTCTGCTTATGGAGAAGAAATATTGGGAGAAAGAGAAAGTGACTTTAAAAAGTGAAATGGGAAGGCTAGTAGAATGAAAGTTATGACTTGTTTCTTACACACTTTAAATCGCTCTGGCCATCCAAAAATCATTACCCAAATGACTCCTAGAACAAAGGGGTGATGATAATGTATTATTTTCTTCCATAACCTGAAGCCTTGTTATAAATTTAGGAATACTGCCATCTGCCTAGTGGGGAGGATAAAAGTCATTTTGTGGTGCGTCTTGAGCAAAGATGTTGTTTGGACACTTATAGCAGAATGCAACATTATGATTGTTATTTCAGAAATGGGTGTATCTAAGGTGAGGTAGAAATTTATGGGGAATATCTGGATCCTCTGTGTAAGACTCTAGAAGAAGAAAACATGAGACAGAAGTTGGGCAAAATAGGTTCTTTCCATCTCAGAACTGCACCCAAAGTAGTTCTGGCACTTACACTGTATTAACAATTTAACCCAGAGAAAAGGGTCTTCTCCCAACAGACTCTTTTGGGCAGAGAAAGTGAATTGTTTTTGAATGTTAGCACTTAGTTACTGCCTCTTAAAAACTGACAAACATCAGCCCAGACTTGTAATTGCTTTCAAACTTTAGCCAACTGCCATGGGGAAGAGGTTGAAAGACCATAAATATTGGCTGACAAAATAATGGAATGGATTCAAGCTCCTACGCAAAGGAACGTGTTGGGTAATATCTCCCTGTGCGTTGGTTCTGACTAGAAATGAGTTTTATTCTGATTATCCCAGCTTTTTGCATCCTTGGATACCAAAGAAAACAGAACAGGTTAGAAATCTCACAAATAACCAAAAGGCAAATATCTCTGAAGGTCTCTGGGGAATTAGACACATTTGCCCAGTCAGCTTGCTCAGAATTTATAGACTCAGCCTTTGTAGGCTCTACAGCTGACTAAACGTGGGCACTTGCTGTATTCAGCAGGAGCCAGAAACTAAGTTAAGACCAAGCCTCACTGTAGCAGATAGCATGTACCAGATGTGACAGTCAAATGCCTTCATTCAAACATCTAACAATGTAAACATGAAAAAAAAACCAACAAAAAAATGAAAAGACACCAAAAAGAAAGGTTGGAGAAAGGAAAGACAAATGAAGCTGAGATAGAAACGATTTCCCCAAAGGTCCAAAGGATAGGAGCTTTGGTTAGGTCTTCACCCTAAGCCTACCCTATCTCCATTTGCATGAAGCACAATTTTGCATGAGAAGGTGGAGATGAAATTATGTGACCCATACAACAAAGCCTTATACCTCATTGGTATTATCAGCCTTGCTAATCTGAAACCAGAAAGTATTCTCCCAGACCATATTATCTACTAAATTGAATCTCACATCTAGAAGCTACAAGTTTCACCACAGGTCAAACCGCTTGTGAAGTTGGATATTTTGAACATCAAAATATAAGCGTAAGCAAACCAGAATATGGTTGGATTGCCTGGTTATAAATGCAGATGTGCAAACAATGACTGTGATTTGGAAATCAATGTGTGCTTGTTAAACTATTCTCTGGAGACAAAATTCTCCAGTACAGGACTATGTTCACCAAATATATATTTTTTTGGTGGAAGGAACAGACTGCAGGAGGGACAGGTAGCAAGACATGATTTTCACTTCTAGGTAACTGCACAAACTCTGTATTTGAAAACTATTTGCTAAACAGGAATAAGCCAGAGGTCTACATTGTGCTCAAACACCTTAGTAACAGCCTCAGAAAAGAGTATTATTTTTTATTAATTGCTGCAGAAGAGGTTACCTCTAGGCCAGCGTGGAACCAAGCCTTCTGGGCTGGGCAGTCTTTCATTAGTGCCTAGTGATCTGCCCTTTCTGCAAACAGGCAGAGCTTCTGCTCTCCAGGACTAGTCTGGCAGCTTTGAGGTTACCAACAAAATACTTTCCTGGATTTGGCCTTGCCTTTGAACAAGGGAGGGTCTGAGGCTACTAAGTGGTGAACCGCAGAGGTGGCTGAAAGCAATGATTGTTATCTCTAGTGTGCCCACAATTTAATTGCTGTTTTAGTTAAAGCAGATCTGTAGCAAATGGGAGTTTGGATTAAGGTTATCAGTGAGACAATCAACCCCAGTAACCAGTAAATTGTTAAACAGATTAATTGCTTGTTGTTACAACAACACACAACCTTTTTTAGTCTGATCTTGCCTCACTATGATTTCTATTGACAGATGTAAACCCAACAACAAAGAAGTTCTCTGAAGGGCTCTTCTCCCACCTTCGAGTGCTTTCCTTTCAATCAGTTTCCATGGCCACCACTGTCTCTTAAAATAATTGTGAAGGATCATTGCTTTCCCAGACAGGAGTCAAAACTCCAGGAGAGCCAGATACTGAAGAAAGAGGTGGGTTAATCATTGGGTTAGAGGCCCAGGAATGAAAAAATCCAAAGAACATACAGCAAAATAGCATGAGAGCATGACTGTAGAGGTGAGCAGTGTGGCTGACATTAGGTGTATGGAACCAGACATTGCAAGACACAGAACCATAGTCAGTGTTTTTTCCCTTCTGGCTGTTTTGTTTTGACATCCAAAGTCTGCAAACTGAATACTGAGATGACTCATGGTGCCCCTTGCTGATTAAGAATTAGATGGAGAACTCAAAGCTGCTTATTCATATGCCACTTGAAAGTAGACACTTAAATGAGTGTTAGTTCAAACTTCTGAGAATATTCTTAGAAGTGGATGACCAACACAATCCCTTCAGTATGTACAGCCCTTTCTCAGGAAGTATGAGATTTACTTGGTTCTACTGACGTCTTTGCAAAAGAAGGAGCTGCTTCTCCTCCCTCTGCCAATCCCCTGGCTGACTGGCCATGTATCTAGCCCTCCTTTCTAGAGCAAGATCTTAAAACTACTACAGAGGGAACGAGCAAATCACTTCCTCTGAGAAAGTTTCTGGACTTCAACAACTGGGTGTCAGTGACTTTTCTGTGTCACTTGAAGTCCCTACTCCAAGTTACTTCATTTGGGGGTNTGATTTCTATTGACAGATGTAAACCCAACAACAAAGAAGTTCTCTGAAGGGCTCTTCTCCCACCTTCGAGTGCTTTCCTTTCAATCAGTTTCCATGGCCACCACTGTCTCTTAAAATAATTGTGAAGGATCATTGCTTTCCCAGACAGGAGTCAAAACTCCAGGAGAGCCAGATACTGAAGAAAGAGGTGGGTTAATCATTGGGTTAGAGGCCCAGGAATGAAAAAATCCAAAGAACATACAGCAAAATAGCATGAGAGCATGACTGTAGAGGTGNCACTTGAAAGTAGACACTTAAATAAGTGTTAGTTCAAACTTCCGAGAATATTGTTAGAAGTGGATGACCAACACAATCCCTTCAGTACGTACAGCCCTTTCTCAGGAAGTATGAGATTTACTTGGTTCTACTGACATCTTTGCAAAAGAAGGAGCTGCTTCTCCTCCCTCTGCCAATCCCCTGGCTGACTGGCTGTGTATCTAGCCCTCCTTTCTAGAGCAAGATCTTAAAACTACTACAGAGGGAACGAGCAAATCACTTCCTCTGAGAAAGTTTCTGGACTTCAACAACTGGGTGTCAGTGACTTTTCTGTGTCACTTGAAGTCCCTACTCCAAGTTACTTCATTTGGGGGTAAAAAAAAAAAAAAAAAAAAAGCAGACGTGTCCTGCAGTGAATTAGTGCTCTGTATAACAATAGAAACTTTAAGACTCCTACTTCATTTCTAGGAAGACTCGCATCCTACATGAGGAAAGACTTGCTGGAAAAGAAAAGATGATCTCATAGCTCTGGCAATTGGATACAGACTTAGACTGGATATCAGCTTTTACCACCAAGTACCCCACCAGGCTAAGCTAAGCCTTTCAGCCAGGTGGCCACTTATTGTGTGTTCCTTGTTTGACCTGGGCCCCAGGAGCCTGATGTGCTGAAGTGCTAAGTACTCACAGCTGCAGCTGAACTCAGTGGGAGCTGGGAACAAGTAAAGTACTCTATACTGCTAAGTGCTCTGAAAAAAACCCAGCCTTGGGGGGGGTCTCTGAACAAGCACCCAAAAGTTAGAGGATACTTACATCCTCTGTCCCTGTTTCCCCATCAGTCCCGTGGTATCCAAGCATAATGGAAGTTAATAGAAGTGTGTAAATGCTAAAAAGCTGTAGTAATGGGCACAATAGGAAAAAAACAGAAAAAGTCAGAATGGACTTGAATATCATCCAGTAAATAAAGCATAGGACTGATCTAAACAATGAGAGTAGTTGCTCATCCTTATCATGAGAAGTACTGAGTCACAAGGGGAAAAAAGTAACCATATTTTTTGAAACCGTACCATAAAGAGACCAAATTCAGGTTACTAAGTAACTATGATTCCAACTTTTCACAACTCCTGAAAGTATGGCGTCGCAACTTTAAATACACTTACATAAAAATAACTCAAAAATAATGTGTAGTGGCAAAGGACAGCCATTGAAGTTAATGGCTATAGTAGCTATAGTGTAGCTAAATCTTAGACAACTTTTAAAGCTTCTAGTGTTAACATCTTATGCAAACAAGGAAATGCATCTCAACTATCTTTTGTAGCATTTAAAATAAGTTTTTCTTTTAAAAAGGAAAAAATTTCTTCAAGCATAGTGGAAAGAAGAGAAAGATGCCAGCCAGGGGAGTGTGGGTAGCTAAGTGGATTTTAAGCCAGGAGGCTGTGGTTTGATTCACTGTTCTATCACAGATTTCGTGTGCAGCCTTCTGAAACCCAGAATATCAAATGCACAAAAGCATTCAAATGACAAAGCTTGAGGTGCACACGGTCTCTGCAGCAGAGCTCTAACCCCCAGAACCCCTGTCCTCT
This sequence comes from Syrrhaptes paradoxus, assembly GCA_013400615.1. Lineage (NCBI taxonomy): Eukaryota > Metazoa > Chordata > Aves > Pterocliformes > Pteroclidae > Syrrhaptes > Syrrhaptes paradoxus. Next base: position 55,482 of record VZTO01017651.1, read on the forward strand.
CCCTCCCCACAGCTCAGCTCATTGATCAGCAGTAGCACGAGGCAGTGTTCCCCTCCTCAGGTTTCAGTGGTAACAATCTTTGGAAAGCCTTTCCATCCGGGATAAGGCAAGGAACCCTGTCATGGATGTTTTTGAAGCGCAGAATATACGATTGTTTCTAGTCAATGACCAGAGAACTCCAAGATATGAAACAGCTCAGTGCTGTGCCTGGAGAGTGTCAAGCCCTGGTTTCCCATCACCCTGCGGAGGCTGTAACCTCAGGGGTTAGGACACACAGGAGCTTAATATGCAGCCGCTTCTGGAAAGGGTCGTTTTCTCTTCTCCATTTCTAGTGAACCTGGAACCTAGACTGACACCTTGTCACACAGTGTATAAAGAGCTGAATCAAAACTGAAGACCCTTAAGCTTTTCAGTGTCTGAAATACAGATCTGTAGCAAACCTGAAAGCCAATACAATCCACATACCCACACAGTGCATGTTCTCTTGGCAAGCCTTCAAAATACATTTATATACAATTTTCTGTTTAGTAAACTTTGACTAATCACTTGACATAAATTCTAGCCTTTTACAGATTCATGCACATCATCTGAAATAACCATCAGTAAGAGATAAGGCAATGGCATGAAGACAAGCATGTTAATTCTAATTACTTCTGATAACACTCTTAGATGTTAATAATTAGCCAGCTCTGGTTAGCTTTCCAAAAGCAGATTTCCAAAACACTTCCTTACCAAAATCAGCCCCTCTGACCGCAGGTCACTGCATCGCCAGATAACTTCCCCGATGTCAGTGCAAGCAAGTCTTCTGAAGTGACCTCCAGGGAACAATTCCTAGATTGGTACTTTCCATTGGGAGTACTCTGCATCTTCTCTAAAGATCTAGGGAAAACACTTTGCTTTCTCTCTCTCAGACTTAAGAAATCTCATTAAAATATTAAATGAAGCCCAAGAAGTCTGTTGGTCACATTACTTGCCAATTGTTTGGGTTTTTTTTCTAGTTTGTTGCTTTGTATACAAAAATAAAATAAAGTATAAAACCCGAATGCAAACATCCTAATTTTCTATGCTGGCAGAGATATTTTCTCACACTTGTGACAGCTGAGTGACCTACTTTTATTTGCTCATGTCTCAGTGCCTCTGTGGTAGGAGGCACAACTGGGATGTTAGCGCTGTTTAGAAAGGGGTGGTTGTCTGAATGACTGGATTAACCTGGGTTCTGATTCAGAAACCAACAAATGTTTTAGTTAAAGACAACTGATAGATGACAGCACAAAGCCTTGGTTCAGGAGGTGGGTCTGGGAAGGTAAGTAAAGGTGCTGCTCTAACCAGGGTCTGCATCATCATCTGGATTAGCTGTTATTGGTAATTTAAAAACTGACCATCAAAAAGAGCTGCAACTTCACAGCAGCAGGAATCAGATCTTCACATTGGTTGCTAATGTGAAGTCTTCTATTCATTTGTTCCAGAGGCTGCCCATTTTTAGTTTGAAAAAGTGAAGAATACAGCATTTCAGACATATCCAGTCCTGTTTTGGAAGTACTTTAAGAAAGCCTGGCCAGCTTAGCTGCTGTATTTCTCCCCTCAGACATGTTTGCAGAACCCCTGCAAGGCCTTATGCATGTCTTAAGTTACTCCAGACCCTGAGCTTTGAATAGAACAATCCTTAGGATAGCCACATGTGTGAAAACCCCATCTTTCCACCCTTCAGATACAGCACAAGGTGAATATTAATTAATAAGGAGCAAATGGAGATGTAGAAAGATGACATGATTAATAATATGGTAGGTGGTGCTAACAAAAGAACTTTGGAAGTAAAAAAAGGGCAAGTCTGTCAAGGGACTGTATCTTCAATGGTCACATCCTGATCTTTCTCATACACTCTCCTCTTGTATAGAATTTTCTCTGTCTTGTGAGGAATGAAGAGACCGTTTTCTTTGCTGGCAACGTAATTTCCCTGACCTCCGTGGATTTATGCAGGCAGCGAGTTTGGATCACTCTGTGGAAAACACACTGCTTCCCCTGAGTAAATATTATCAAAACGGTTGGCAGGAAGGAATCCCCTCTGAAAGGCACTGGAAACATGGTCCATCTAGGAAGAGGATTTTAAACTTGGCAAAACCACCTACAGCAAACGCTTACTTGTGCCAGACTTTATGCAATTGATTCAGTAAGACAAACAGAAGTTCCTTGAATTTGTTTTCTGTATAGCTTTGGTTTCATCTCAAGAAGACCAGTATGCTTAACATGTAAAAAGCTACATCCCACTCCCCTTGTTTCAAGAAAAATTTCAGGGCTGGTGAAGTTCCCACAGGCTGCAGCTGAAGGTTTCTGCAGAAAGCAGACTCTCTGTCCCTACTGCTGCATGCAGTTACCATTCATGTCACTGGGAATGCTGCTGCTGAAGATTAACATTTGTCTCTCAGTGGTTATCCGTCCCTTAGCCTTTTCTGCAGGCTGGCTATTCCTGGTTTATCTAAATTATCCAGACCAGAAAATGTCATCCTTGCAAGAGTAGAATCAAGCGGTCTGCTGGTCAGGACCCTTTGGAGGGGGATGGAATATTTCTAAATAAGTCCTTCTTAATCCTATTTTAGGTTTTCCTTCAAAGACATCTTTCACATGTCTATATGTCCTCAAAAAGTATATGAATTGGTAATGAAGTCTTTGTGAACTGACATACAGCCCAGCTACAGCTGTGCAGCAAGCTATCAGCATTGACTGTGGCCGATATTAAAGCCCTTCCTCATATCAGCCATTTGGTATGTAATCTGCAAAATGCCAAAAGATCAAGGTCCCCTTAGTCCTCTTGAAATGAATAATCGCAGCGTTACACTTTGATGGTAGTTCATCCTTGCTGGTTAACAATCAGGCTGCCGAAGGAACAGCTCTCCTGGTAGGAACCGGTCTGAGTTCACTGCTTTCTGGCATCGCAGCTTTTTTAAGGTTTTAACTATAACAAAGAACCTTAAAGGATGTATGACACAGCCTGTGGTAGCTAAACCCCCATGTAGGTTAACCCCGGAAGGATGCAGTACAGCACAAAGGCAATCCTAAAGTCTTTTAAGTCTTGCTGTATCTGCAAGGCCCCCTGTAATATTTTGGGAGGGGGAAACAGACCCTTGATTTGCTCAGTTACTGCCTGCAGACCAAGCAGTTCCTACAAGCACCTAGAAAATTTGACACGCTTAAATTTCCAGATGACTACAAAATTGCAATAGGTACGCTTTCCGTGACCTTCATAACCACCAAAGCTAGAAAGACGGAAGCTTACTGGGTAGTTTATTGTACAATAAAAGAAAGAAGAGTTGGTTCATCTCAGATAGAACTGTAGCTCTGAAATCCTTTTACATTTATTTTGGGACAAGAGGTAAAAACTTCAGCCATTCAGGTGAAATATGAATAGGCTGCCAAAGTTTGTCTTGTAACATGATCCATTGCTAAAGAAAGAGGATTTTATTTTCCCTGTTTCCTTTCCCCATTTTTCTTGAGACCAGGCAGTCCTGCAGTAGCAAGATTCAAAAGAGAGACTTCCGTCTCTTTCAGAAGGTTTCAGTTGCCATTTTTTAATATATGGCTGAAAAGAGTTTTTATTAAGATTTATAACTTGTCTTGGCTACTCCTCTGTTTAAGGACTTTTAAGATGTTTCCCCCTGGAGCATTCCAGCAAACCGTACAGTGTTAAAGAGCTTTTCAGTGAATCAGATAGGGCCACATCCATCTGCACTGAGGAGCTAATAGTTAACACTGGTATTTCTCTGCTTGTGTTGATCACTTAGTAAGACTTAATGATGACTTAATGAGTTCTAATTCTTGGTGGAGTGGACAAGTATGAGTGCCATTTTGGTATGCAGGGTTGCTTACAATTTTTCAATGGAGAAATAAGATACTTTTAAAAAGAATTCCAGCTGCTTTCATCTTGAAGAGTATTCATTTTTAAGTGAAATATATTAAAAACTTCTGGCTAAATATTCTGTAAATATTTTGTCAGATTACAGCTGTAAAAAAAACTTTTTTAGGTATTTACATCTCTTGCTGATGTGTCTTCCTCAAAGGAAAACTTTTCTTCTAGAACATCCAGTTTTTCATGAACACACATCTCCTTCTTCCTGCTCATCAATTGGGCCTCATCACTAACGTCAACCTGTGATAGAGGCAGAGTTTCATAGAACAATAGTTTGGTCACATTACTTAAAGACGCTGGATTTACATCACATCCCATGGGAGTCTGGTTCCCAGTGGGCTCTTGGCAGTCAAGGACATGTTTTCCTCAACTGTCACATACTTCATCCTAAACTTCATGATCTTTGAAAATTTTTACTGTAAGCTAGTCCTCCCACACATTTTCCCCTTTTCCATTTTGTAACCCAGCTCTGACAAGGACAGACTTGTTTGCAGGAAAACAACAGGCCAGTGAACCAGCTTCCTTGAGGCAAAAAAATTCTTCACTCTATAAACTTGTTTCCTTGTGCATTATTAATTTTTCCATATCATGAAAATGATCTGCTAGCCTGAGTGACAAAGGGCCTCTCTTGTGCCCTTAACACACATGCTTACAGTCCTCTACAACAAAGAGTTACCCATGGAAGTGCCGTGTTTATATACACAGGCTCAGCTTTGGCAGAAACACGCTGACTTTATTTCTCTTCTGTCTGGACTACAGTGAGGCACGTTCCAGTGGAAGCCAATTAATCCCAGAAAATCCCCAAAACTTTAGACTTTCTGGAAGAGTTTTGGAACATCCCTGAAGGCAAATAGAGGGATTTTGCGAATTCCAATACTCATATGAAAATTATTTTGGGGAAATCCACACAATGGAAATCACCCTAGGGACTGAGAGTCTTCCAGCAAAGAATTCCCTCAGTTTTGCAGTTCTTGGATAAAAGACTTCAAAAATAGGAAAGTATTATAATCGCATTTTAGGGTTATTTGTTGAGTGATAGGAGTTTCAGTGCACTGACAGGTGAGGTAAGCGCTATGTGGTCTGTTCACAAATTTATAGGAGTGTCGGCTTCCACCTTTCTGTAGGTGTACATGAGCACCTCTCACTTCTCCTTCCACGTGTCTCTGTTTAGCTAGCTAAATATCAACCCTCTCCATCCTTCCCTCAAAAGCAGCAGGATAAAGCAGGAATAATCCTAGTGGAATCACTAACTTCAGCCACTTTAAACAGAGAATCAGGCCTCGAAAACCAGTGGTGAGTTTGGATTTTGCCTTTTATGTCACAAGGCAAATGCAAAGGGCACATGACACGCTGCTGGATCAGAGAGGTCTGAATGTCTTTTCACGGCAAGGAATTAATACACCAAAAAATCAGACCCCAACTTTTTTGCAAAAAAAAAGGAGGAATAACTTCATTTGGCTTTAGAATAATCTTCCTGTCCAACCAGAGAGCTCTGTACACACATTAAAACAGAAGTGTTAACAAAATGAGGCATATTCATGGTGAATTTCTTACTGGCAAAAGACATATGAACGTTGAAGTGAGCCAGCAATTCTTCGGTGTCCTATTTGAAATGACCTGTTTGCTTCACCCCATTTGCTAAATAGGTATGCGTCCACATTAAGTATGTGCAAATCCCAGGATTTTACTTTTTATTTTGGTTTTGATTTTGAAAACCAGTCGAGTCTGGCAAAAACAATCTATTCTGCATATAAATCTATTTAGCAGAAATGGATTTCTTTTACAGAAAATCCTGTGACTCTCACACAGGCCAACTGCATATCACAAAGTGACCCTCAGCACTGGGCTAACTGGTCTTTATTCCTAATTTACTATGAGGCTAGAATTTTTAAACTCTATTTGTGAGATAACTGAAGCTAAATAATGACATGCTTCTTAGATTAGAGCATATATGGTCTTTCTGCCAAGCGCCTTATCTAAAATAATTATTCTTTCTGGGGGAAGACAACACATGATGTTTTTTAGTTTCTAATCAATTGTTTGTCATTCCTTCCTGCATGCTAAATGATGAAGACATGATTTATTCTGTACCAAAAGGAGAGAACTTAGTGACCTTAATTTCACATCTGTTCCCAGGTTTCATTTCTCTGCTTTAGCGGTCTGAAAACACCAGAGCTCCCACTCCCTAGGACAGTACCCAAACCAGGACACCACTCCACAGTGGAGGGGCAAGGAATTTTTCCTTTCCTCCTGCTTGAAGGTATTCCACTTTGCAGACAAGATTTACAGTGCTTCCATTACATAGATGAGAGAGTGTGACTGTTACCTTGTGGCTAGAGAAGGAAATCAGACCTTAATTGCACAGTCTAGCCTGAAGATACTTTCATTTAGGAAGAGACTAAGGCAAAAAAAAATAACGGTTCACTGGAAAAGACCTTCTTTCAAAATATTGAAGGGAGTAAGATGTAAAACATAGCCTGTCCCCAGTGTTTCCTGACTTACTGGAGGTTGTAGCTCCCTGCTTGGAGCTTTTTTCCCCCCTTTTCAATTCTGAAGCATCGAAGCCTTTCCACGCAGTGTCTATACAGAACAACAGCACTTAATCCTGTATTCCCCAGGTCGCGGCACCTACCAACAGAAGTGACTTCAGAGGACAGAGCTGGCAGAAACAACTAGCAAGAGGCAGAGGTAAGCTGCCTTTGAAGTGTAACTGGAGTTCTTATGATGTAACTAAAAGTCTGCCCTGGCTCCCGAAACTCATGAAACACTTCATCCTCACAGCGCTGAGACATGACACATATTATCCAAAGCCTCGTTTAATCAGCTTAGGAACCTGAATAAGGCTAACAGCAAAAACAGCTCCCGCCTATCCGCTATCCAGAGTTTTTGCTTTCTAAGCAAACCAGAAGTTATTCCCAAATACCCCATAATCTCGTAAGAATTTATCAAACACACATTTTTAAAGGTGCACTGCTCAGTAGTAAGCACAATATAGTTAATCCCCTCATTTCACCAGGCATTTCTTTAGGATATTTTAGGTCATTCAAAATTTACCTTCAGCACATGTGCATCCTGTTCACGTGCATTTTCACAGCATGCAACTGGGGGGAATCACCTGGGTCAGCAACGCTGGTTCCCTGCTACTGCAAGCAAACTCATAAGGGAGACTCTTTCATAAGTTCATGTCCAACAAGCTCGTGGGCACGCTGGTATAGATACCCAAATGCTCTCATGGTCTCTTCTGTCAGGGCACAGCAGCATCAGCTGCTTCCAAAGGGCTAGGGAGCCAGGAGTGATCCTGGGACAGGCAGAGCAGTGTCCCAGGACTGAGCTTAAATCACCTCCTGAGCCCACGGGCAGGGTGGAGGCCTCAGGTGAGGCTAATGGAGCCATTAATGCTATCAGGGCTCTCACACCCCCACAATTCACATGTGTATTTCTTCCTCTTTATTTCTCTGCTTTTTTTTCTTTTCTTTGCTGTGGTAGCCCACAGTGTTCACAGAGGGGACATTGCTCTGGTGAGATGTCCTCAAACCAGTGGATGGGTCTTGCAATGAGTGCTGAAAGTGGCTGAAAGCAGACAGGAGCGGATCTCTGCGGGGAACAGCTGCAGTGCTGGTGGCTGACACCATCGCACTGTGCTCCCTGGGCTCCATGGCTCAAATCAAGGCAGTCAGTGGAGCACAGCTGCAGGGCTGCCCACAGCCTTTGCAGCAACCCGGGCCCAGGCTTAGTCCGAGAACAGGACAAGTCACAGAGTCTGCTGAGCATCAGCTGTGGCATTGCTGAGTTACTCTGCTCGGGAAGCAGGTTACCGTCTGCCTCATAAGGAGCAGTTTCCCACAGTCAGTGACTCCGAGGCAGCTTGCTACAGCATCGCTGTAGTGCATGACAGCAGAAGAAAGTAAATGAGGTTCGGTAACAAGAAACAGAGCACCACAGCCTAGCTTTTCTCAGCTTGTGTGAGAAATAGCAAAAAATTCTTGTGGGGTTTGTATATTGATAACACATTACTATACAGTTCATATGCTAAATGCAACGCAAGGAGCTTTCAGGCTCTTCCAGAGCAGAGGCACCCACATCTGTACCGGATCGTGGTTCCTCTGCAGAGACAAGAGCAGGCTGTGCGTACGTGCTGAGGAGCAAAGGTGGCTGCAATGGGTTTAGTTTACAAAACAGCCCATGGAAGTACCGTACCCAAGTCCCAGTGAATCCTCATGGAATTTAGGGGCCTCATTCCCTTGTGGTTTTTTAAGGACACCAAACATTAACAAAGTATGGAAGATGACAGCAGCAGCATTCTTAACCAGTGAGTGTTCCCCCTGTGCTTTTCTGTTCTCCCAGATAACTTTTATCTAGGATGTTACCCATGCTGTAATTCACTCATGGATTTCCCTCTGGAGGAAAATACCTCATTAACATTTTGGATTCTTAAAAACTCCAAAGTGAACATTTAGATATTTTAAAGCTGATTCCTAAAACAAAAAAGAAAGACCACAAAGCCAGGACATTTGTAACCAGGGCTCACAAAGCAGATGCTGGCTCAGACTGCTCCTAAGCATCCTCCACCCTCCGAGTGAGAATTTTCCTTAATGCTACAACACTCCATGAATATATTTCTTCTTTTCAAGGGGATGGTTTAATGGTTAATCAGTGACTACTGAACAGGTATAAAGAAATCATAATTCCATCCTTAGTTTTTGCACAGGAGCAGAACATACCCCTCCAACATACGCCGCTATTAAAGGCAGAACTTTCCATAAGGAAAATGAAGATGTCACCACTGCAAACACAAAATGTAGTCCACTGTCTTACGACAAGTTTCTGAGAAAACACTTGCTCAGAGTTGCCTAAGAATTTTAATGTTGCATTGTTGTCTGATGATGTGTTTTTCCTGGACAATTCAGGAAGGTCTTGTGTACACCCGGCCTGCTAACTGCTGCCGCCCCCGGCCCTCTCCCCTAGTGTCTGGACAATGTCTTCTGAAGCCACATGTTGACCTGGCTAAAAAAATCCTTAAATAACAAAAAGTTATTTTTAGGCGAGGTCACTGCAGCCATCTTCTTCAGAACTGTGTGTGGACAGTTGCATCAGTGTTACTGAAGGCAAATAAACTGGAGTATGCAATTTGAAATTCCCTCAATGAGCTTTGCTGCTGGTGAAAACATGTCTGATTAATTCTCTGTTTTCCAGAAATGGACAGGAAATGGTGCCCTGTCTTTCTGCCCTCATCTCCCCTTACTGTTTGTTCAAAGCATTGAATAAATTACACATTCTTCCTATTGAAAATCAGAATGAAAAGTACAAATGCTAATTAAATTGTTGAACTTGCATTCTGAAAAATCCCCATTGCGTTAGGTCAATCAGCGTTTTAAAATGTCAGGTGCTGTTCTGGATTCATTTAATACATTGGGTTTATATTTGAAAGCCTAGAAAAGAGGATTAAAAAAATATAGTGAAGTACTACACTTTCAAAATTTGGGGCAGGGTGGTTTTCTGCTCTTTCAAAGCTGACTGTTGTCCACAAAATCCATGAAGATTAATTCTCCAGTACCTGATAATACGTGATGGTTTATAAGCACTTCTACCACGGGCCAGTTCTTTTGTTATGACTCAAATCCCAGCCAGACTTTTAGGTGCCTTCAAAAGAACACTTAGTTAACCCAATTAACCCAGAAAAGTTTTTTTTGGGATACTAAGGCACATTCAGCACTTTAACAATTTCATCTTGGCTCCATGCTAGCCTGACCTTGCATACATAAGGACTCTACATACCAGATGACGGATGGTCCACAGGCCTTGTCAAACCCTATGCATCGTTCACAACCCATTGTTTCTAAAGAGCTGTCAGCCAGAAAACTCAAACAATCTTTTTCCCCAGCTGCCCTTTCACCCCTGGCCTTGGCAAGCTTTAAGTGCAGAGCAATTCAAAAGCCTCTTCAGTTAAAATGACACGCTCCAAATGGATATTCAACTGTTTATTTCAGGGTGAAGACTCTCTTCTCCCAGATCTCATTTTGAATCTTTTTCTGATAGAATTTATGGTGCCCAGATGGTTTCTAAATTGAACCGGATTTCCTCCCCTTGCTCCATCTCCCTTTAATTCTCCCCTTCTTTTGCACATACTGAGGGACTGAGATAGTTGCGAGTGATAGCTGAGACAAGGAGACAGCAGTCTCACGGACAGGAATGAGCATGAGCCAAGACACCCAGTTTACTGCTTCTGGGAGACTGGCCGCTGCAATCAGACACCAGGAGGATGCCAAATAATGAAGTCAGCAGTTGTACAGACGCCTTGGGTTTGGGGCCATGCTCAACATATCAAATCCAACTAGAAGTCTTTTTGAAGGTTCCTCAGAAGTGGACCGAACGGTGCTTACTGTACTGTCTCGATACAACCATTGCTATGTCTTTCTGACCAGACTGGCATACTGCCTGTTGCTTAGGAGACAGTTCGTATAGTTACAGCAAAATGTTTCCTTTCCACAATGAACTTCACTGCTTTTTATGGTTATTTTGAATGAAGAACAGTTATTTCACTGGTGGATACAGGAGCAAAAGATGGTCCACCTGCCCCTAAACCACCACGTTTCTCTTCTCAAAGCACTTTGGTCAGGGAGAGAAGTATTAACCTATGTGGTGAATAATCACAGAAGATATTCCTGTTCTGAAGCTGTTAGGCAGGGTCACGCAAGAGGTCACTGTCTGAAACAGGAATTTAACACCGTGATCTCAGGTTGCAGTTTAGCATCCATCCACTTCAGCTGTTTCCTTTGTTCTGGTGAAATGGAATATCTCCTACTTATTTCTAAGAAGTCCAGTCTTAGAGATTAAAAGAAATGGAGTTTGACCTTTTTATTATCCACACTAAAACATTGTTACTGACCACTGGAACTTCTGAGAGCTACGCTAGCAAAGTTACCTCTTCTAAAGATGAGAAAACTTCTGAGAAAAATAAGGGCTCCTTAGCTGCACAAGATTGAGGGAAATTTTTAAAGGCAGGCAAAATTGCAGTCCCACCCTGAGGCTAAACAATCAGAGGTAGACACCTGGCAGTTTGGATTTATAGCATCAAGTCATGCAGGAAGAAATCCACATCCTCCAGCTTTATTCTGAAGGGTGAAATCTGGATGGGACTCATGGGGACTACTCTTTCACAAGATGAATTTGAAAGGAAACTTTGATACTTGCAGATCAGAGTTACAATTCATTTCAGTTCCCATTACATCAGTAGTTCTCAACTTCACATTATGACCACGTAAGAAAGACTCTCTCACAAATATTTATCTCACGCTTCACTATAAGGAAAAGGTACTGCCTATTTACAGAGCTGCGACTTTCCCTAATGCTGGTACAAGCAAAAAAGTGGGGAGAAATTCACACAGTTTTGCTAAATGTAGTGATGATTTGCTTTCATGGTTTTCAGTGAGACAAATTACACTCCGTGCTTTCGGGCTGCTGCTGCTTGCCTCTAGGAGACTGGGAGGGAGCATGAATTCTGCCTGCTCCTGACATCTAGCAGCTCAGGCACAGTTTTGTTTCCTTCTGCTAACTCACAAGTGCTCTACTTCTGCTTCCAAGTGGTCAGAGTAGAACTGTTGTCAAGGTTGGTACCATGTCTTTACTATTTGTTTTAACACATCAGCTGTAGTCTTGATTGTACATCCAGGATTGTCAGGTTTAGGATTGGAAAAAGATTTTCTATTAAGGTACAAACCTGGCAATGTTCCTCTGCTCCAGGACTACCTGCTCTGACCTGGGGTACCACTGGGAAAGCTGTTGGTACTACTGGTGCCCGTTCCTCTCTGGTTCTGTGCCAGACAACAGGTTAATTTCTGTCTTAAAAGTAGTGCAAGAAGACAGAGAATCAGGAGCAGTATGACTTTGTGAACCGATGGAATGTCCTATTAGAGGATAATAAGGCACTGAGCACATTCTTCCATTTCTCTGGCCAATTCCAATTTGAAACTTTAAACGTTATTGGCAGACACAAAGAGACAGTCAAGGTAAATAACGTAGTTTATGCTTTGGTTCATTAACTCTCTGAAGTACCACCCATGAAGCAGATGAATCAGGCTATTCTTCTGATTCCTGATTGAAACAAGGTTAAACGAATACTTTTAACATTGCCATAATCTAATATGTGAACAAATGTACAGATACTGCATTCAAGAAAGCTGTAACAAAATAACTGTACTGCTGTGGGAAGCTAACGGGATAAATGCCAACATCTTCACTGCCCTGAAAACAGAACACTAGAAAATACACATATCAAGTTAAACTCATGATTTATGTGTCCCAGAGGCAGGTATCCGTAGAAGGAACCCCTGGCAGGCACAAACAATGAATACATTGCCTGTAAGAGAACTGTTTATTTCTCCTTCTAGTAGGAGAAATATTTTTTGATATTTTATATTCCTCACAACATTTTGAGCAACCTACTAATGCTCCCCAGAGGACTGTCTGTCTGCAAGGAGGCTACTCAGTGAGGGTGGCAGGTGCTCCCAAAGGCAGCTGCATTTGGAGGTGGGTGGGCTGGCTATGAGTAGAGATCAGGGCTCCCAGATTTGAGAAAAATGGTGACTGGAAGCACGTACTGGAAAGCAGAACAGTCTGGGGAAAAACGTGGCTGGAGAGAGATGGGAATATGGTGACTCACTAGAGAAAGGCTGCAGCAAAGTACACAAGAGAAGTTTTCAGAAAGCATGGAAGAGAGAAAGAATTTAGCACAGTGCTGACTAACGAGTGGATTTTTCTATAAAATACAATGCATCCTTCCCAAGCAAAACATACTGGCTGGCTTAGCAGAGATGTGTCAGCCAGCCATGGTGAAGGAAAGGAAAGTAACACAAGCGGAATGACATACCAGCTTGGCAGCCTCTTATTAAGCTCAGGGCTAGTATCTTTGCATGCCACTGCACTATACCGTCTAGAGACCCAGCATTTGTCTTCAGCGCTTAAACCTAAAGTGGATCCCGGTGCACAAGGTAACTGCAGCCTCAGGAAATTCCCCTTCGTCACACAGGTTGTGGCTACACTGGTGAACGGAACAGGGGGAGTTCAGGGGCTCAGGCACTGCTGGTTACAGTCAATGCCATGCAACTGTTAGCTGTCTGCCATGCACAGTGGTGCTCTGGGCCAACTGGCAGTCTTCAGGGCAACACCCCGACGCAGTTCTGGGAAAAACAAGCTCC